>LVTN01001940.1:24652-45742 GCA_001649415.1 Musa itinerans | reverse complement strand
AGTTCTTACATGGGCCTAGCTGGCCCCTAATTGGGTTGGCCTAAATCCAAGCCCAATTATGTGCTAACTATGAAATCCTAAGACATTTGCTAAGCTAAACAAGTCCCTATGTCTATTCTTCCGGCGAGCTTCCGGCGAAGTTCGGACGATCTCTCGGCCATGTTCTGGCGGACTCCCGGCAAGCTCCTGGACTTCACGACGATCTTCTTGGCGAGTCCCAATGAGCTTCTCTGGCAAGCTCCGAGACTTCTCGGTTAGTTTCGCCAGAACTTCCGACGAACGTTCGGACTTTCAACAAACTCTCGAACTCCCAACGTGATCTCGATCTTGACTCCGGGATTTCATTTTGCTTCATGCCTTGCTTTCTTAGTTAATCCTGCACATGTAAAACACACTTCGATCTAGACAATTAATACTAAGCAATAATCATATTGTCCGGCATGTCATTGGTCCCTCGATGCTTCGTCCGATTCTTCGGCGCATCGTCCTCTCCTGCGACCTATTGCCCAATCGGTCAGTTGACTCCGCAACTCTAATATCCTTAGCACAATGTCCACTCTTCTTGGCCCGATGCCCAAATCCACGGCCCGAAAGCTTATGTCGATACGTCGACCGATCCACCGACCCGACGTCCAATCTTCTGACATGTTCCTCGGGCCCAACATGATTCTTCCTTCTTTAATTGTCTCATCCTGATCGAAGCATCCTGCATCACTCAAAACACAGATTAAAACATAAACACTTATCAATTGGTTTCATCATCAAAATACGAGATTCAACCGCCTCTCCTTGATCGAAGCTAGTCATGCATCACTTGAAACACAAATTAGATCACAAACTCATCAATTGATTTCATCATCAAAATATGAGATTTAACATGAATACCTTTTGATGTATCTCCAATTATTAGCTCCTTAGGATGTGCATCTACGTACTTCTATTCCTTGGATAAGGATTCTTGGAAAGTAGATGCATCCAAGTTACTTTGGATAGGAGAATTCTCATTCAAATTCAAAATCATCATTAAAATTATTTTTCTTAAATTCGGAACACTCATTAAAAACAATATGGATAGATTCCTCAATAACTAAAGTTCTCTTATTGAAAACTCGATAAGCTTTAGAAATAGAGGAATATCCAAGAAAAATGCCTTAATCAGATTTTGCATCAAAATTTCCTAATATATCCTTTTTATTTAAAATAAAATATTTACAACTAAAAACTTTAAATCTATGAAATGTTTAATCTTTCATTATTTTACAATTCATGAGTTTTGAATAGTAGTGGTCTTATGAGAACCTTGTTTATGACATAGCATGCCATGTTAACGGCTTCGACCCAAAAATATTTGGGTATGCTATGTTCATTATGTATGGTTCTTGTCATCTCTTGAAAACTCCTATTTTTTTCTCAATAACTCTATTTTATTATACATTTCTTGGAGTAAAGAAATTATGGTCATACCCATTTAAATCATAAAATTCTTAAAAATCATGATTTTTAAATTCACCACCATGTTCACTACGAATAGAAAAAATCATAAAACCTTTTTTTATTTTGAACTTATTTGGAAAACTTTGTAAAATATTTAAAACAATCAATTTTATGAGCCAAGAAGTATATCCAAGTATATCTACTATAATCATCAACAATCACAAAAGCATATTTACTATATCCTAGACTTATGATATCAATTGGTCCAAATAAATCCATATGAATTAATTGTAATGGTCTAGAGGTACTCACTTGATTTTTAGATTTAAAGCTACTCTTTATTTGTTTACCTAGTTGATATGCATAAAAATTTTTATCTTTGACAAATTTAATTCTAGGCATTCCTCTTACAAGTTCTTTAGTTGCAATTTGTGAGATCAATTTCATACTTGCATGACCTAATCTCCTATGCCAAAGCCATGCATCATCGTTTAAGATCGAAAAACAAGTTTAATCATGAAAATCATCAAGATCAATAGTATACACATTATTGCTTGTTAAGGCAATCATATATTTATTTTTGTGTGGTATCTCTATAATGCAAGCACTAGATTCAAATTTAATGTTATATGCCATATCACATAATTGACTAGTGCTTAGTAAGTTGTGTTTTAAGCTATCTACTAATAAAATATCTTCAATAAAAAGATTTGATTTGTTACCTATACTTCCTTTACCAATAATTTTTCCTTTGTTATTGTCTCCGAAGGTGACATATTTGCCATCTTGGTTAATGAGTTTTGAGAAATATATTGAATCTCTAGTTATATGCCTTGAGCATCCACTATCAAAATACCATCTCTTGCTCCTAGCTTTCGATTGGAGACATACCTACAAGAAATAGCGGTTTGCTTTAGGTACCCATTTAATTTTGGGTACTTCATTGTTAGATCTACCTTTCTTGACTTTTGGCATTAAATCATTTATGGTTCCTCTAGGAACCTAAACTAATTTATGAGAGCTATATTTTTTAAATGAATATGTATAAGCATAATGACCACATCTTTCATAAAAATTATATTTAACTTTAGGGGAACATGTAATGTGGGTATTTTTACAAATGTAGTTGATTTTTATTGAGTGTTACTACTCACGAAGCTGATTCCTTCCTTTTTATGTACATAACCTTTGTTAGCAAGAATCATGTTTAATGATTTATTTCTAATTTTAAAATTTTCTAATGTTTGTTGTATTAACATATTTTCCTTTTCGAATGAGTCTAACTCTTCACATTTAGTGTAAGATGTTAATATGCATTTATCATACTTATTTTTTAATTTATCAAATTCATTAGAGAGAGATACATGATCCTTTTTTAGCAATTTATATTTTTTACTAATTAATTTAAGTTCATCATATAAATCATAAAAAGCATTAAGTAATTCATCATAAGATAAGGAGATTTCAAGTGAGTCACATTCCTTATCGTTGAAAGCCATCAATGCATAGTTCGCCACTTCATCTTCATTGGTTTGCTCTTCATCTTCTAATACACTTGATTCATCCAATGTTGCCTTGAATGCTTTCTTCTTCTTTGGTAGCTTCTTCTTGTTGAATCTCATATTTTGATGATGAAATCAATTGATGAGTTTACGATCTAATCTGCGTTTTGAGTGACAGGACTAACTTCGATCAAAAGAGGCAAATTGATTGAAGTAGGAGGAAAAAGATGTTGGATCGGCGTTGAACATGTCAAGAGATTGGACGTCGGGCTAGAGAATTGGTTGATGTGCTGGTAGAAGGACTTCGTGCCATGAGTTTGGGCATTGGGTTGAAGGATCGAATATTATACCAAGGAAATCAGAAGTTGCAAGAGTCAACATACCGATTGGGCAATATACCGAAGGAGAAGATGATGCACTAAAGGATCGGATGAAGCGTCGGAAGAACCAATGACCTGCCGGACAACATATGATGGACAACATATGATTCATGCTTTATAATAATTTATCTAAATTGAGTTAGTTTAGGTTTAATTGAGTCGGTATTGGTGTGGAACAATGTCAACTCAATTATGGGACAATTGGGCCTGAATCAAGGCTGAATTGGGCCTAATATTTGGCCCATTTAGTGTCCTGTAGTAGGGTCTGGCGGTGGTACCACCCAGACACAATCTCCTAGACTGTGTCAGGCGGTGGTACCACCAGACCGATAGTGGTACCGTTAGACTAGGTAGTGGTACCGCCTAGTGTTAGTATCGCCCAGTGTCAGATTAACAAGCGGTGGTACTGCCAGTTGTTAGTCTATCAATGGTACCACCTAGTACTGGCGGTGGTATCGCTAGTATCCTGAAGACCTAGGATGAGACCCTTTTTTGCTCCAAATTTGAATCCATTTGGGGCCTATAAATACCCACTCATCTTTGCTCAGTAAACATATGAACTAAAAACATAAATTGGGGAAAACACTGTTGTAATCTTGAGAGTTCCCCTCCTCTTCTTTAAGAATATAATTTCTGTTTAAGGGAGGGTTGAGTAGTTGTAAAGGTTATCTCCTAAACCTGTGAAAAGGAAAAAAGGGTTGTAAGAAGACTATTAGTGGACACTGGTGGAAGAAAACGGAGGAGGAAGAAGACCGAACTACTATAAATTCGGTGTGATCTCTTCTTTGCCATTTCTATTCTGCTTTCTCTTTATATTACATACTGATTTGGCTACACAATCCACTTTACACCTTTTTTATATTAAATGCATTTCCAATACGGGTTTAATTGAAATAAAGTTTTCTGAATCAACATCATTTTTATTATAAAACTAATTCAACCCCCCCCTCTTAGTGTCGTCATGGTCCTAACAATTGGTAACAAAGCCAATTTTTCTCTGTTTGGTTTATCACTCAAGAGAGATGGCTTTTTTTGGCTTTCAAGATGGTTACTCTATTATTCGTCCTCCTATGTTCAATGGGACAGACTATATATATTGAAAAACTCGAATGAGAGTTTTTTTACTTTATATGAATTTCAATTTATAGAATATTGTTGAAGTTGGCACTCAAAAATCTTCTAAACCAGTGAATGAATGGAATGATTTACAGAAGAAGATTCTTTTTTTAAATGCTAGAGCTATGAACACTCTATTTTATGCTTTAGATAAAAATGAGTTTAATCATATTTCGACTTGTGAAACTGCACATGACATTTAGCATACTCTTGAAGTCACACACGAAGGCACAAGTAGGGTTAAAGATTCTAAAGTTAATCTTTTGATGCATAGTTTTGAATTGTTTCGAATGGAATTAAGCAAAACCATTGAAGACTTGTACACTCATTTTATAGATGTCATCAATGGTTTAAAAGCACTTGATAAAAGTTTTTCTAACCTTAAACTTGTAAATAAAATACTAAGATCTCTTCTAAAAAATCGAGATCCAAAAGTAACGATAATACAAGAAGTAAATGACCTAAATAACTTTCCGCTTGAAGAACTTATCGGGTCTTTGATAACTTATGAAATGACATGTATTGTATATGATGAACATGAGAACAACTTTCCAAAAAACAGGAACAATTTGACACTTAGAACAAAATAAGACCACTCGAGCGAAAGCTCAAGTGATGATGACCTAGAACTTCTCATAAGAAAATTCAAAAAATTCATAAAACATGAAACTAAGAACAAAAACGAACTTAAAAGGAAGAAGCTTCCAAAGAAGAAAAAAGCACTCAAGGTGACTTGGGATGAATCAAATACATCCGAAGATGAGGAGCAAAGCAACAAAGGCAAGATGGTGAACTATTCTTTGATGGCCTTTGATGAAGAGGTAAATGACTCAACCAAAACTCCTTTACCTTACAATGAATTATTTGATGCATTCAATGATTTATTTGATGAATTTAAATTAGTTGATAAAAATTATAAATTGCTAAAAAAGGATCATGCTTCTCTTTCTAATGAATTTGACAAATTAAAAAATAAGCATGATAATTGCATATTAAGCTCTTGCACTAAATGTGAAGAATTAGATTCATGCAAAAAGGAAAATATGTTATTACAACAAATGTTAAATAAATTTAAAATTGGTAGCAAATCTTTAAACATGATTCTTGCCAATAAGAGTTATGTTCATAGAAAATAAGGAATCAACTTTGTGAGTAACACTTAACAAAAGTCAACTATTTTTGTTAAAGAACCCACATTACATGTTTCTCTTGAAAACAAATGTAATTTTTATGGTAAATATTTATTTAAAAGATATAACTCACATAAATTAGTTTGGGTTCCTAAAGGAACCATGAATGACTTAATGCCAAAAGCTAAAAATGATAGATCAAATCATGAGGGACCCAAAGCTAAATACGTACCTAGAACAAACCCACCCTTCTTGTAGACATCTCTAAAATCGAAAACTAGGAGCAAAAATGATATTTTGATAATGGATGCTCAAGGCTTATGACCGGAGATCCAAAATACTTCATAAAGCTCACTAGCCAAAACAATAAAGGAAAGATCATTAGAATTAGAACTATTGGTAACAAAATGATTTTAATTAAAGATGCTTTATATTCAATGAAATCATGCTTGATGATTAAATGATGATATTATATATGATGATTTGAAATCATGCTTGATGATTTAATGATGAAATCATGCATGATGATTTGAAGTAATGAAGATTTTTGTGATTTATGATTTATTGATCTTGATGATTTTTGTGATAAATCTTATTTTTCGATTTTAAACATGATGCATGGTTTTGATATATATATATATATATAACTTAGGCATGCTTGTATGAAATCAATCATATGAATTGAAACAACTAAAAAGGGAATTTATTTTGAAAAATTCTCTATCTCTATCTTATCGATTTTTTAATAAGAAATTGATAAATCTATTTATGTCATTTTGAATCTCTTAAAAGTGATTTTGATGATTTGACGATTTGAATTTGAATGAGTTTTATTTATATCAAATTCTTGATTTCTCAAAATTTGATACTTGAGATCTTTTTTGTGAATCAAGATCCTTGTTCTCCTATGTTTCCTTTTGTTAAAGAGAATATTTATGAATCATAATTTTTCTCTTGATTTCTCTAAATTGATGACTTAATAATTCCTTTAAAGATTACATAGTATTTGATCTCCTAAGGTTTCTTTTTGTTATTTACAAAAGAAGAGACTTATCAAATTGAATCATGACTTTATCCTTCATGATCTTTGATATTGATATCTTTCATGTCATGATTTTCATATGTACAATTCTTTTGTATTGATTGTATACCTTATGTCATGTTTGAAAATTGATGTAAAAGAAAAATATTTACAACATTGTATTATTCCCTTCCTTTTGACAATGACAAAGGGGGAGAAAGATTGCTAGCTTGCATATTGCAAAGGAAGAAAAACTTGCTAACTTGCACTTCTCAAAAGAGAAGAAAGAATTTGCTAGCTTACACATCTCTAAAACTTGTTAGCTTGCATGTTTAAAACTTGCTATCTTACTAGCTTGCATATTTCAAAATTTTGCTAGTTGTACTTCTCCTTTTTGTTGATGACAAAGGGGGAGAAGGTATGATGATGATCATGCATTGTATGATATAATTTTATATTTTGAAATTATGAATGATGATTTGGAATCATGTATATAATGATAATTTTATAATTTGAAAATATACATAATGATTTGGTATTATGCATGCAATACTTCAACTTATGATAATGATGCATGTAATGATGAAATATTCATGATTAAAATTACTTTGACTTGAATTCAATTTGAATTTAAAGTTCATCTCAATTATGGCATGTTGATAGAGGGAGTTTAGTTTAAACTCCATCATTAATTGGTTGTCATCATAAAAAAGGGGGAGATTATTGAATCTTAGATTTTGATAATGAAATCAATTGATGAGTTTACGATCTAATCTGTGTTTTGAGTGACGCAGGATTAACTTCGATTAGAAGAGACAAATTAATTGAAGTAGGAGGAATTAGAGCTTGGGCCAGAGTTAAACATGTCAAGAGATTGGATGTTGGGCCGAAAGATCGGTCGACGTGCCAACAGAAGGACTTCATGCCATGAGTTCGGGCATCGGGCCGAAGGATCAGACATTGCACCAAAGAGATCGGAAGTTATAGGAATCAACATGCTGATTGGACAATACATCGAAGGAGAGGACGATGCACTAAAGGATCGGATGAAGCACTAGAAGAACCAATGATTTGTCAGACAACATATAATTCTTGCTTTGTAATAATTTGTCTAGATCGAGTTAGTTTAGGTCTAATTGAGTTGGTATTGGGGTGAAACAATGCCAACTAAATTAGAGGCCAATTGAGCCTAAATCAGGGCTGAATTGGGCTTGTTGTTTGGCCCATCCAATATCCTATAGCAGG
The DNA here is from genome assembly GCA_001649415.1 of Musa itinerans. Classification (NCBI taxonomy): domain Eukaryota; kingdom Viridiplantae; phylum Streptophyta; class Magnoliopsida; order Zingiberales; family Musaceae; genus Musa; species Musa itinerans. Next base: position 37,914 of record LVTN01001940.1, on the reverse strand, counting down.
GTCTGGTGGTGGTACCACTTAGACATATTCTCCTAGGCGGTGGTACTACCAGATCCTAAATCAAGGCGGTGGTACTACCAGATCGATGGTGGTACCACTAGATCGGTGGTGGTACCACCTATATATAGTCTTCAAGACTATGTCAGACGGTGGTACCACCAAACTAGGTGGTGGTACCGCCCAGTGTCAATATCAGACTGAGTGGTGGTATCGCCTAGTGTCAGACTGACAGGCGGTGGTACCGCTAGTTGTTAGTCTATCAAGCGGTGGTACCGCCCAGTACCCCAAAGACCCAGGATGAGACCCTTTTCGGCTCCAAATTGAAAATTGGTATTGTAATCTTAAGAGTTCCCCTCCTCTTCTCTAAGAGTGTAATTTTTATTTAAGGGAGGGTCGAGTGGTTGTAAAGGTTATCTCCTAAACCTATGAAAAGAAGAAAAGAGTAGTAAGAGGGTAGTTGGTCTTCGCCCATTGAAAAAAGACTGTTAGTGGATGTCGGTGGCCTCAATGGAGGAGGAATCAAGAGTGGACATAGGTCACGACGACCGAACCACTATAAATTTGGTGTGATCTCTTCTTTGTCATTTCTATTCTACTTTCTCTTTATATTGCTTATTGATTTGGCTGCACAATTCACTTTACACCTTTTTATGTTAAACACATTTCTGATATGGGTTTAATTGAAATGAAGTTTTCTGAATCGACATCGTTTTTATGATAGCACTAATTCACCTCCCCTCTTAGTGCCATCATGGTCTTAACACTTCTTCAATTGTGGACACTCATTTTTAAACTATCCTACTTTTTTGCATTCACAATAAATTATTGTATCCTTTTTAAGTTCATTTTTATTCTTAGATTCTCGTTTTGTAGAATTAGTCTTGTTCCTTTTCATAAACTTTTTAAATCTTCTTGTAAAGAGTGTTATGTCATCATCATCACTTGAGCTTTCACTCGAGTGATCTTCTTTGGTTCTAAGTGCAATATCATTCTTGTTCTTTAGAAGGTTTTCCTTGTGTTTATCATGTGCCTTGCAAGTCATTTCATAGGTCAGTAATGTCATGCCCCCTGAAAAATCGATAATATTATAATTCGATAACAATCCATTTTAGGATCTAAATACACATTTGAGGAAACTGAGAAAACATTCAAGTTATTTACATCCATAATTCCATAATTTATAAGACCTGTGCAGTTTAAAATCATATACCATATTACTCGATGAATCGTAAAATCTAAAACCAACTCACCAAGACAATAACCACCTCATAAATCCATAAGTGTGGTATTATATACAATCATAAAAACCAATGTTTACCATATGTTCATATCATTACACAAATTTACTTAACACTCCAAAATCCTAAACATGAGAGGTTCTTTAAACTTTTATAAAACTCAAGTTCATATTTACCATCAACATTCAATTAGACACCTAGTGTACTTATACAACAAAAACATATCATCCACTAAAGGTTTGCCCAAAGTCTTCTAGCTTTCCATTGTCGTAACTCAATTTAAACATTCTAGCGAGCGACAAGCTATCTTGAAAAATTTATATAGCAATGGGGTGAGCACATAGAGCTTAGCAAGTAACTAACATATCAAGATGAATTTCTTTTTCATCTTGCAAGTGATTATATAGCAACGAGGTGAGCACATGGATTTGACTAATGAATTTCTTTTTCATATGATACTCCTCTTCTTATTCTTCTCATGCAAGATGAATTTTATAAATTCCAATGGATATCTTGATCCTTGAAAGATAAATTTTGGTACGTGATAATCACTTGTAGGAATCGGGATTTGATTTCATATGATCCTTTTCAAGAATCCCTTCTCTTTGATTAAAGCATGTTTTAACGAAAACTTATTTATTGTTGATTCAAATCATTTCACAAATGTGGTTCTTAATGGATTCCCTCCTTACTTTCCTTCTTCATGTAAAGTTTTGATGACAAAAGGGTAAAGTAGATGGAATCTCTCTTTAATGTTGATTGAAAATTAAAGCATGATTTAATGAAACTCTTTTATCATTTTTGACTTGATTCAAATCATTTCACAAAGCAGGTTCTTAATGGATTTCCTCCTTTCTTTCCTTCTTCATGCAAGTTTTGATGAAAAAAAGGGAGAAGTTGATGAAAGCTATCTCTTTAAATGTTTATAACTTTTAATGTGAGAACTTTTGAATAATATCATGTCATAAATGCTTGAAATATGATTGGTATCGTCAAATACAAATTGAAATGTTGCATGAATCTTTACCACACGTGCATTGTTGAATTGTTCTCCCTTTTGTTGATGACAAAGGGGGAGAAATAATACCAAAATGTGATAAATTGATGACAAATGTATGCAATGTATTTCATCATATATACTTGAAATGTTTGCTTGATAAATTTCTTTTATTATGATAAGATATCTAGAGCTTAACTTGCTATTTTACAATTGATATCTTGCCATAGAATGATGAATTGCTATCTTTGTCATCTTTCATATTTGAAATATCATACTTGAAAATGGATGTCATGCCTTGACATCATTTTGAGATATACTTGGCATCGTATTTTGAGAATGTTAGATCATGAAAGGAATCATGATGTGCATGCTGATAAGTTTAATGAACTTATCTTATCAGTTTATTTCTTGAATTCAAAGGCTTTGAATTCAAGAATGTCTTTTCTCAAGTATGGTATATAGATAGGGGGAGTTAAGATTAACTCCATCATCAATTGATTGTCATCATCAAAAAGGGGGAGATTGTTGAATCTCTTATTTTAATGATGAATTCAATTGTAAATTGTTTGATCTAATCTATATGTTGAGAAAAGTGTGCAGGATTAACTACGATAGTAGTAAGACATAAAGCAGGTGTTGTGCCGGAGTCAAGATCGAGATCTCATTGAGAGTTCGAGAGTTTGTCGGAAGTCCGGATGTTCGTCGGATGTTTTGCCGGAACCAACCGAGAAGTCCAAGAGCTTCCCAAAGAAGCTCATCAGAACTCACCAAGAAGATTATTGTAAAGTCCAGGAGCTTGCCACGAGTCCACCGGAACATTGCCGAGAGTTCGTTGGAAGTACGCCGGAAGCTCGTCGGAAGAGCAATTGACGTATCGGAACAAGAAGTGCTGTGATTATATATTAATTATCGTAGTTAGAGCGTAAATTAAGTTAGGATTGGGAGGTAATCCCACTAACTTAATTAGGGGCCAATTGGGCCCTTAACAAGGCTGAATTGGGCCGAATTGAGCAGCCAATTCAGCCCCTGAAAACATGGCCGGCGGTGGCACTGCCTAGAAAGTAATGCCCTAGGATTTTGGTGGTACCTCCGACAGTAAATGCTGCTAGTGGTGGTACCACCCCTATCAAGCGGTAGTACTACTAGAGCTCGATCTCCGAGCTCTGTCAAGTAGTGGTACCACCCTAACTGAGCGGTGGTACCGCTCATTGTCAGGTGTCAAGCGGTGGTACTAAGTGTTTGAAGTGTGAAAAGTGTTGTAAAAGTGAGAAGTGTTCTCCTCCTCCCTCTCTTAGCCTTGTAACCATTCAAGAAAGAGGAGTGAGACTTGTAAGGGTTGTCTCCAAATCCCGGTAAAAGAAGAAAGAGCCATAAAAGGTGGTTGGCCTTCGCTTATTGAAGGAAGGCCTTTAGTGGATGCCGGTGACCTCGACAAAGGATGAATCTGTAGTGGATGTAGGTCACATTGACCGAACCACTCTAAATTCTGGTTTGCATTTCGCTTTGAGCAATTTACTTTAATTGTAAATCATTTCATAGCAAACTGCTTCTCCTCCTCATCTTGCTTTCACTATGCTTACGCTCTCATACGTTTAAGTTGTTATCTTTCCAAATTGGTTTTCATCGAACGTACAAAATACTTTTCAAAATCTAAGAATTTTCCATTGCACTAATTTACCACCCCCTCTTAAGTGCCGCTCTTGATCCTAACACTGACATGTTTGCTCCAGCCTAACATGATTCTTCCTACTTCAATTGTCTCTCCTTAATCGAAGCTTTCTACATCACTCAAAATGCAGATTAAATCATAAATACTATCAATTGGTTTCATCATCAAAATTTGAGATTCAACAAACTTCCCCTTTTTGATGATGACAACCAATTGATGACAAAGTTAACCTTAACTCACGGAGTTTAAACAAACTCTCCCTATCAATATGTCATATTGATAGAACCTTGAATTCAAGTCGAATTCAAGTCATTGTAAATTTCATCATGAATATTTGTAACACATCATCATGCATAACATAATCATACTTCTCCCCCTTTATCATCAACAAAAAGAAGTTCAATTCTCATGTGTTTGGACATAATTTCAAGTCATTGCATAATAAACTTGATATCAAGTTTTATCATCATTGTAATTTGTAAGTTAGCAAATTTAGCAAGTGTTACATCATATTAGAACATGCAAGCTAGCATATTTTATATCATTTAAGAGCATGCAAGCTAGTAAGTTTTCAAAAACAAATGCAAGATAACATTCTTGTTGAAGTGTGCAAGCTAGCGATTCTTGCTTCCTTTTGCAATGTGCAAGTTGCAAGTTTTGCTTCTTTTTATGATATATACATTTGTAATTTTTGCTTCTCTTTAGATGTGTAAGCAAGCAAGCAAGTTTTTCTCCTTACAATTTATGAGCTAGCAAATTTTACACATGAAAGTTGGCAAGATTTTTACATTTTGAGATAAACAAGCTCTTCTTTTTGAAGTTGGCAAGCTAGCTAGCAAGCTAGCAAAATTTGCTTCTACTTGGGATGTGCAAGCTAGTAATTCTTGCTTTTCTTTTGAGTTGGGTAAGCTAGCAAGTTTTAGATATGCAAGCTAGTAAGATAGCAAGTTTTACATCAAGCAAGCTAAAAATTTTGCATCATGCAAGCTAGCAAATTTTACATCATTTCATAGCATCAAAGCAATATCATGAGTATCTTATGCATTCATATCATCACATGAAGAATATCAAGAAGAATTAGGTGATGAGATATACTTCAAGAATACAAGGAATTATATAAAGATAAAATCATATCATGAAAGATGAGATCATGTGAATACCAAAAGATATGATTCATTTTGATAAATCTCCTCTTAAATATTCAAAGAGAAATCTTAGAAGATCAAATAATAAAAGATATTCAAATAAAATTTTAAGTCATAAATTTTGAAAAAGATATTCTCTTCAGTAAATCGTAAAAGGAAATGTAGGAGAAAAAGATTTCAATTCATGCATAAGAAATCTTATGATTCATATAGAAAATCTCCTCTTTAGTAAAATACCAAGAAAAATCGTAGGAGTACATAGAAGAGATCTTGATTAAAAAAAAATCTCAAGTAATTTCAAGAAATCAAGATAAAGCTCATTCAAATTCAAATCATCAAATCAAAATCATTTTCAAGAGATTTAAAAAAAAAGAGAGGTCCATTAGTCTCTCCTTTTCGAAAAGTCGATAAAGTAGAGAAATTTTTTAAGGAGAAAGCTTTCTTCTATTTAATGTTTCAATTCATAAGATTGATTTCATAGAAGCATGCCTTTTTCATTTATTCCAAATAAAAACATGCATCAATGTTTAGGATCAAAAAATAAGTTTCGTCATAAAAACCATCCATCTTGTTTATAACCGAAAAAGCAATTTTCATTGTGACAAAGATCAATAAGCCATGAATCACAAAAATCATCATGCATAATTTCACATTAAGTATGATATCAAACCTCTTAACATTTTCATTAAGACATAAAGCATGGTTTCAATCAAAATCGAAAATCAAGATACACATTATTTCTTCTTGAAAAACATACATAGGATTATCATTAGATTTAAATCTAACATTTTATTCCTTTAAGATAAAACATGCAATTTTCATTATCATTTTCAAAATTACTAGCATGATCCCAATTTTTTCATTTTCATTACATTATTAAACATGCAATTTTTAAGAAAAATAATTTTTCTAAACTAAATTAACAATAACTCATGAAAAGCATTATGTAATTTCAAAGTAAACTAAGGGCATTTTGATTACCTCATCGTCAAAAGCCGTTAAGGCATAGTTTGTCACCTTGCCTTTGTCAATTTTCTTTCATAGTGAAGAGTTCAAGTTCACCATCACTTGAGCTTATGCTCGAGTGGTCTTTCATTGTTCTAAGTCCGAAATCCTTTCTGTTCTTTGGAAGGTTGTTCTCAAGTTCGTTTGGTGCCACATATGTCATAAAACTCATTTCATAGGTCAATAAAGACCCTATAAGTTCTTCAATTGGAACTTGTTCTTTGGAAGGTTGTTCTCAAGTTCGTTTGGTGCCACATATGTCATAAAACTCATTTCATAGGTCAATAAAGACCCTATAAGTTCTTCAATTGGAACTTAAAATCTTGTATTGCCGTTACTTTCGAATCCTAAATTTTAGAAAGATGATGTAAAATTTTGTTTACAAGTTAAAAATCTGAAAAACTTTTACCAAGTGCTTTTCAACCATTGATGACATCCGTAAAATGGGTGTACATGTCAACAATGGTTTCGCTAGGCTTCATTCGAAAAAGTTCAAAATCATGCATTAAAAGATTGACTTTAGACTCTTTAACTCTATTTATGCCTTCGTGTGTGATTTCGAGAGTGTGCTAAATATCGAAAGTCATTTCGCACAAAGAAACCCAATTGAATTTATTTTTGTCTAAGGCGTAAAATAAAGCATTCATAGCTCTAGCATTTAAAGAAAAAGTCTTCTTCTCCAAATAATTCTAATCATTCATTGGAAGATAAGACCTTTGAAATATGTTTTCGATCATATTCCATAAATTTAAATCAATAGAAAGCAAGAAAACTCTCATTCGAGTTTTCCAATATATATAGTCCATCCCATTAAACATGGGAAGACGAATAAGAGAGTGACCCTCTTGAAAGCTGAAAAGAGCCATTTCTCTTTAGGTGTTAGACCAAATGAAAAAAACGTGGCTCTAATACCAACTGTTAGGAACAAGTCGGTACTAAGAGGGGGGGTCAAAAGCCGTTAAGGCATAGTTTGTCACCTCGCCTTTGTTGATTTTCTCCTCGTCTTCGGAGGAGCTCAATTCATCCCAAAGTGCTTCCCTCTTCTTGCGTTCATAGTAAGTAGTTGTATTCTTTTTGTTCTTTAAATTTTGTTTCATAATTTTTTTAAATTTCATAGTGAAGAGTTCAAGTTCACCATCACTTGAGCTTATGCTCGAGTGGTCTTTCATTGTTCTAAGTCCGAAATCCTTTCTGTTCTTTGGAAGGTTGTTCTCAAGTTCGTTTGGTGCCACATATGTCATAAAACTCATTTCATAGGTCAATAAAGACCCTATAAGTTCTTCAATTGGAACTTAAAATCTTGTAATGCCGTTACTTTCGAATCCTAAATTTTAGAAAGATGATGTAAAATTTTGTTTACAAGTTAAAAATCTGAAAAACTTTTACCAAGTGCTTTTCAACCATTGATGACATCCGTAAAATGGGTGTACATGTCAACAATGGTTTCGCTAGGCTTCATTCGAAAAAGTTCAAAATCATGCATTAAAAGATTGACTTTAGACTCTTTAACTCTATTTATGCCTTCGTGTGTGATTTCGAGAGTGTGCTAAATATCGAAAGTCATTTCGCACAAAGAAACCCAATTGAATTTATTTTTGTCTAAGGCGTAAAATAAAGCATTCATAGCTCTAGCATTTAAAGAAAAAGTCTTCTTCTCCAAATAATTCTAATCATTCATTGGAAGATAAGACCTTTGAAATATGTTTTCGATCATATTCCATAAATTTAAATCAATAGAAAGCAAGAAAACTCTCATTCGAGTTTTCCAATATATATAGTCCATCCCATTAAACATGGGAAGACGAATAAGAGAGTGACCCTCTTGAAAGCTGAAAAGAGCCATTTCTCTTTAGGTGTTAGACCAAATGAAAAAAACGTGGCTCTAATACCAACTGTTAGGAACAAGTCGGTACTAAGAGGGGGGGGTAAATTAGTGCATTGGTAAATTACGTCGGTTCTAAAAACTTCTTCGTACAATAAAGCCGATTCGAAATATGTTAACTTGAAATTGAAAGCTTATGGAAGAGCATAGTAGATGTAAAGCAAGTAAGTTTGCAGTAAAGTAAATTGCTCAAATATAGAAATGCAAACTAGAGAAGAACATGCTAATTTTATAGTGGTTCGGTCATCGTGACCTACATCCACTTCGCTGATTCCTCTTCCGTCGAGGCCACTAATATACACTATCGGTCTTCCTTTAATAGGCGAAGACCAGCCACCTTTTATAGCTCTTTCTCCTTTTACCGGATTTAAGAGATAACCCATACACCCCCACTCACTCCTCTCTCAAACTATTCTAACACTTAGAACTTTGAGAGGAGTTTCACACATAATTACAATAGAGTTTTCTTTCCTTTTTGCTCTCAATCGTATGTTGCTTAACCAAGGATGAGAGGGGTATTTGTATGCCTCAAGTTGATTCAAACTTGAAGCCTAAAATTGTCTCATCCCGAGTTTCTTGGGTACGGGCAGTACCACCGCTAGTGTCAATCTGACACTGACACTACACTGGGTGGTACCATTGCTTGATAGCCTCTCGGAGACTGTGCTATGACGGTGCCACCTATTGGGTCACTTGGGACCAACACAGTCCATACATGGGCCCAACTGGCCCCTAATTGGGTTGGCCCAATTCCAATCCCAATTATGTGTTAACTAGGAATTCTAAGATATTTACTAAGCTAAACAAGTTCGTAAGTCTAGTTTCTTTCAGCGAGCTTCCGGCGAACTTTCGACAATCTCTCGATAATGTTCCACTGGACTCCCGGGAAGCTCCTAGACTTCACGGCTATCTTCTTGGTGAGTTTCAACGAGCTTCTTTGGCAAGCTCCTGGACTTCTCGGTTAATTCCAGCAAAACTTCCGATGAACGTCCGGACTTCTGATGAACTCTCAAACTCTCAACGAAATCGCATTCTTGATTCGGGACTTCATTTTGCTTTATGCCTTGCTATTGTACTTAATCCTACATACATAAAAACCAACTTTGATCTAGACAATTATTACAAAGCTTGAATCATGTTGTTTGGCCTGTCATTGGTTCATCGATGCTTCGTCCGATTCTTCAGCGCATCGTCCTCTCTTGCTGCCTATTGACCAATCGGCCATGACCTTCGTAACTCCGATATCTTTGGTGCAATATCTGCTCTTCTTGGCCCGATGCTTGAATTCACGGCCCAAAACCTTCTACCGATACGTCGACCGATCCTCCGGCCCGACGTCCAATCATCTAACATGTTTGCTTCGGCCCAACATGATTCTTTTTGCTTCAATTGTCTCTCCTTGATCGAAGCTTCTTGGGTCACTCAAAATGCAGATTATATCATAAATACTATCAATTGGTTTTATTATCAAAATTCGAGATTCAACAATAATATAGATTGATGATTTGGAATGCAACACTTTAACTTATGATGATGATATATGCAATGATATACATATAAAGTAAGTAATGATTACTTCGATATGATGTGTTGCATATGATCATTATGATTCATGATTAAAATTATTTTGACTTGAATTCAAATATATTATTATTATAAGGTTATCATTTTTCTGAATTTAAGATTATTTGATATGACATATAGATAGGGAGAGTTTAGTTAAAATTCCATCATTAATTGGTTGTCATCATCAAAAAGGGAGAGATTGTTGAATCTCATATTTTGATGATGAAATCAATTGATGAGTTAATGATCTAATCTGTGTTTGAGAAAAGTGATGTAGGACTATCTTCGACCATGAAAATGTAAATAGATTGAAGTAAGAGAATCAGACATTGGGCTGGAGTTAGAAATCGAGCATCGGGCTGGAAGAATCGGACATTGCACCAAGATCGGATGTTGTGGGAGTCAACATAGCGATGGATCGGGCAATATGTCGAAGGAAAACATAATGTGCCAAGGGTTCGAATGAACTAATGACATGCCGGACACCATAAGATTTATGTCTTATAATCATTTTTGTTTTAATCATCGTAACTTAGGTCTTAATTGATTAAGTTTTAGGTGTAGCCATGCTAACTCAATTAGGAGCCCATTAGACCTAAATCGTGGCTGATTTGGGTTTATTAGGAGGCCCATTCAGTGAGCCATAGTTGGATCAGGCAGTGGCACCGCTAGACCAGGCGATGGAACCACCTATAAGCTAGAACATACGAAGTGTACGTTTTCTGGAAGACCCAACAATGGTACCACTAGTGTTAGGTGATGGTACCACCCAAAATGGCGATAGTACCACTAGTACATGGTCTTCTATGTTGTCAAGTGGTAATATCGCCTAAACTAGGTGGTGGTACTACCAGTGCTCAGTGTTGTAGGCGATGGTACCACTCAGCACTGGTAGTAGTACCGCTAGGACCCCGAAAACCCGAGAATAAGACTTTTTGGCTCCATTTTTGAAGCCATTTGGGGCTTATAAATACCCAACTCACTCTTGCTTAAGATAGCAAGAAAAGTGAATTAAAAGACTTATGATTCTAAGTTGTAAACTCTTGAAAAGTGTTAAGTATTCCTCTCCTCCTCTCCTCCTCTTTAATGTTTAGAGCTTATTCTAAGGGAGGTGTGAGAGTTGTAAAGGTTCTCTCCTAAATCTGTGAAAAGGAGCAAGAGTTGTAACAATGGTGGTTGATCTTCACCCATTGAAAAATAATCGTTAGTGAAAGTCGGTGGCCTTAACGGAGGAGGAATCGGGAGTAAACATAGGTCACGACGACCGAACCACTATAACTTCAATATGTATTTCCTTTTATGCTCTTCATTGCTATTGTTTTCTGATTTAATTGCTTATTATACTTACTCATATTCTAAGTCAAGCACACTTTCGATTTCGGTTTTCATCGAACAAATTTTTAACTGAGGTTTTCTCGAAAGTACTAATTCACCCCTGCCCCCCCCCCCTTCCCTATCCCCCTAGTGTCATTATGGTCCTAACACTACTAGGTATATATATGTTTGTATACAATGTAAATATATATTAAATATATATGTGTGATGTATCACATTTAACTAAGAGATCAAATTAAATCAAAAAACCTCTCTAATAATAATATTAAGTCAATAAACGTGAGGTGATTAGATTAACCCATGTGACCTTCCATCATTATAGATAGAAATCATTTTTCAATATGGGCTGAGTTGGTCGAGTTCCTCGAGACTCACCTATATTGAGATTTGAGATCTTGCCTACGACATAGAGATGTCATCGATGACCTAAGGAGATAGTATGCTTAGTCGAGTCCCTCGAGGGTATATCATCTAATCAGACTCATCTTGTAATGATGGTGTTGACTTAACCGAACATTATGAACTAATAAACGTTTGAGGTAAGTGATGCAAGAGAAACTTCCATCATAGAAAGGCAAATCATTGAAGCAGAAGAATCAAACGTTAGGTCGGAGAGCATCATGTCAGAGTTCGGGCATCGGGCCAGAAGGATCAAGCATTATGCCAAGAAGATTGGATGTTATGGGAGGTCAATATGCTAATGGATCAGGTAATACACCGAAGGAAAGGATGATGCACCAAAGGTTTGGACGAAGTGCCGAATAAATATATGACATGCTGAACAATGTCGGTCTTATGATTTTAATTGTTAAGTCTTGATCAAAGTCATTTAGAGTCTAATTGAATTGGTTTTGGAATGTAACCATGCCAACTTGATTAGGAGCCTCTTAGGCTTAAATCAGGATTGAATTTGGCTTGTTGAAAGGCCAATTCAGTAATCTGGAGTTGGGCTGGGCAATGGTACCGCCCAAGCAAGCAATGGTACCATCGGAGCTCGGGTTTCCAGGCTGTTAGGTGGTGGCTAATTGATACCAGGTGTTATGTAAAATGGGGGGGTGTAGAATAGGTTTTGAAAGAAAACTGACGGCACAGATTTTTCAGATAGAAAATGAATGAACTTATAAGAAAATTTGACAGTACAATCGTATTTGCTGGAATGAGTTTTCCAAACAGAAAAAGGAGAGAACTCATGAAGCAACTTTGGTAAAAACAAAAAATAGCTCACCACCAAGTTTAAAATCAAAAGGGATATAGAAAGATCACCACCCTAAGGATAATAAATAAGGATACAGAACTGAAAGCAAAAGACTCACCACTCAAGGATGCATCCAAGAGATATAGAGTTCAAGAGAGCACTCCAAGAGAGCTTATGCCAATATCCTCAGTTTTTAAAGTTCTTTCTAAGCCCTAAACACCAAAATAAGTACTAGTGCATAAAACAATCCTTCATGCATAGGGAATTTCAAAATTAAGTGTTTACAACTGCTAACCAACTCCTTTAATGCATTCCTTGGTTATGAAGAAAAGCACCTTGAAACAACTTTAACTTTGTGTAGGGAATATGCTGATGAGCTATCATATTTGAGTGGGCTGAGTTGAAGATTATGAGGCATCATTATTGGCTGAAAAAAATACCATATCGTAATCAAGGTTCATATGATCAGATTGTAGCAAATTAGACACTCCCATGTCAATCTCCCCCGATTGAAAAAGACTTGTCCTCAAGTCCTTGTTTGATTCATCAACATGATTATAAAAAGGACTTAAATTAGCCACATTAAATGTTGGGGATACTCCGTAATCTTCAGGTAGCTTGATCTCATAAGCATTTTTGCCAATTCTCTTAAGCATCTTGAATGGACCATCAGCCTTTGGTTTCAATTTTCTAAATTTGCCCAGTGGAAACCTCTCCTTCTTTAGATGAATCAAATCAAATCACCTGTATTAAACTCCACATGTTTTCTGTGTTTGTTGGCAGCTTGCATGTATCTCTCATTTTGCTTCTCAGTGGTTGCTTTAATACCCTCATACAGCTTCTTTATCTGCTTAGCTCTTTCATCAGCATCTCTACTAAATTGTTTTGTTGTAGAATGAGGGATTAAGTCCAAAGCACCAGCAGGATTAGCACCATAAACTACCTCAAAAGGACTCTTACCAATACTATGATACATGGAACGATTGAAGGAAAACTCAATTTGTGGAAGAATGAGGTCCTATTGCTTAATGTTCTTGCCGACATAGCTTCTAAGTAAGTTTCGCAAGCTTCTATTTGTTACCTCAGTTTGCCCATCGGTTTGTGGATGATGAGAGCTGCTAAAATTCAAAAAAGTACCCAACTTCCTCCAAAGAGTGCACCAAAAATGACTAAAAAATTTTGAATCTTGATCAGACACCATAGTTCTTGGAATATCATGCAATTTAA
>LVTN01001940.1:6637-21761 GCA_001649415.1 Musa itinerans | reverse complement strand
CACCCCTCTTCTCCTTTTCACGGGTTTAGGAGACAACCCTTACAAGCACTCACTCCTCTCTTACAGAATTCTAAACTTAGAGTGGAGGAGGGAATTTCTAAAAAGATTGCAGCAGCGTTTTCTCACTTTTGAATTCTCTGCGCTTGTATATGTTAACCAGGGATAAGAGGAGTATTTATAGGCTTCAAGTTGATTCAAACTTGGAGCCTAAAAACATCTCATCCCGTGTTTCCCGGGCACAAGCGGTACCACCGCCTGCGCTGAGCGGTACCACCGCTAGTGTCAGTCTGACACTAACACTACACTGGGCGGTACCACTGCCTGGCACTAGGCCACTGGGCGGTACCACCACCCAAACTGGCAATACCACCGCCTGGCACCCTGCTAGGGGCGTTACAACCACCCAGACTGGTGGTACCACTACTTAACATAGTCTCGAAGATTGTGCCATAACGGTGCCACTTTCTGGGGCATTATTTGAGCCTCTCATTGGGCCCAACACAATCCTTACATGGGCCTAGCTGGCTCCTAATTGGGTTGGCCCAAATCTAAACCCAATTACGTGCTAACTATGATTCCTAAGATATTTGCTAAGCTAAACAAGTCCCTATGTCTTGGTTTCTTCCGGAGAGCTTCCGGCGATCTTCCAACGAACTTTCAATGATCTCTCGGCAATGTTCCGACGGACTCCCAGCAAGCTCCTGGACTTCATGACGATCTTCTTGGTGAGTTCCTACGAGCTTCTTTGGCAAGCTCCGAGACTTCTTGGCTGGTTCCTACAGAATTTCTGACAAACGTCCGGACTTCCGATGAACTCTCGAACTCCCAACGAAATCGCGTTCTTGACTCCGAGACTTCATTTTGCTTTATGCCTTGCTATCGTAGTTAATCCTGCACATGTAAAAACATACTTCGATCTAGATAATTAATACTAAGCATTAATCATGTTGTCCGGCATGTCATTGGTCTCAAGATGCTTCGTCCGATTTTTCGGCACATCGTCCTCTCTTGCGACCTATTGCCCAATCAGCTAGTTGACTCCGCAACTCCAATATCCTTGGCACAATATCCGCTCTTCTTGGCCCGAAGCCTTCTGTCGATACGTCGACCGATCCTCCGGCTCGACGTCCAATCTTCTGACATGTTTTCCTCCAACCCAACATGATTCTTCCTGCTTTAATTGTCTCTCCTAGATTGAGGCATCATGCGTCACTCAAAATGCAAATTAACACATAAACACTTATCAATTTGTTTCATCATCAAAATCCGAGATTCAACATTTTCTCACCCAACTTTCATCCTCGGCCACATAAGACACTTGTAAGCTACATTGCAATACAATAGACATGCCATGATCTACATAAGTAACCTCTTCTTCTTCATCATGTTTTAGTTCGTCGTCGGCTACATCTTCTCCTCCATCACTATAATCTTCAACCAAAGTTATAATCCTCATATTTGGACAATCTGAAGCAATATGCCCAAAACTATGACATTTGAAACATTTTTGACCATTTGGGGTAGAAGAATTAGGTATTTTTTTACTGCCAGCAAATTCTTCACCCTTTTCTTACACCTTCGATATCACCTTACTTTGGACAGTAGGTTTGAAACTTCCTCCTTTTGTATAGCCTTCTTTTGAACCATACCGAGAATTCTTTTCAAACTTCTATTGCTTTTCAACTTTTAATGCCAGCTTACTCACATCGTTTAAAGACCAATATGGCGTAGTTGAACCACTTTAGCAATCTCATATTTCAGACCTCCTAAGTATCTTGCAATGGTTGGCTCTTCTAGTTCCACAAGCTCTCCTTTTAACATCATATAACCAAATTCTGCAGTGTACTACTCCGCACTAAGATCTTTTTGCTTGAAATCATGGATTTTGAGAAAGATCTCTTGCCTATAATTGTGAGGTAAATATTTTCTTTTCAACTCCCTTTTCATTTTTTTCCCATGTCACGATTTTACTCTTCCCCTCACGTTCTCTTTGTTTCTTCATATTTTCCCACTAGAAAGATGCATTTCGTCTGAGTTTGAGTACCACAAGTTTGACCTTCTTTTGTTCTAGTGGTTTATGAAAATCAAAAATTCTTTCCACTATATTAAGTCAATCGAGAAAGTCATCAACATTTATTTTACCTTCAAATTCTGGAATCTCCAATCTTGGGTTATATTTATTCTACCACTCGTCTTAGATTTCATTTCTCGTCCGACATATTCTTGACTCCCTTGGAAGAGGAGGTGTATCATTATTAGAAGTAAACTCATGGACATCATTTTCATGCTGGTTGTTTCTACTTCGAAGTTCTTCAATTATTTCTTTTTTTTCTTGCAGGCTATGCAGCAATCTTCGTAGTTGCAGCCTCAACGATTCAACATTATCTTCATGGTCACTACCTTCACCAACTATATCTTTTCCATTCTGCCTTGCCATGATCTCTAGCCTTTAGCTCTGATACCAAACTGATATCGGGAGTTATGCAGAATGGGGGGATGTAGAATAGATTTCAAAAGAAAACTGACGGCACAGTTTTTTCGGATAGAAAATGAACGAACTCACAAGAAAAGTTGACAATACAATCATATTTGCTGGAATGAGTTTTCCAAACATAAAAAGGAGAGAACTCATGAAGCAACTTTGGTAAAAATGAAAAATAGCTCATCACCAAGTTTAAAATCAAAAGGGATACAAAAAGATCACCACCCTAAGGATAATAAACAAGAATACAGAACTAAAAGCAAAAGACTCACCACTCAAGGACGCATCCAAGAGATACAGAGTTCAAGAGAGCACTCCAAGAGAGCTTCTGCCAATATCCTTAGTTTCTAAAGTTCTTTCTAAGCCCTAAACACCAAAATAAGTACTAGTGCATGAAACAACCCTTCATGCATAGGAAATTTTGAAATTAAGTGTTTACAGTTGCTAACCAACTCCTTTAATGCATTCCTTGGTCATGAAGAAAAACACCTTGAAACAACTTTAACTTTGTGCAGGGAATATGCTGATGAGCTTTCATATTTGAGTGGGCTGATTTGAAGATTATGTGGCATCATTGTTGGCTGAAGAAAATACCATATCGTAATCAAGGTTCATATGATCATATTGTAGCAAATTAGACACTCCCATGTCACTAACATTCTGAAGGAGTTCACAAACGTTATACCACCCAAGTTGTCGAAGACTCTATCGCCACGCAGAGGCGTTGATCATCATATTGAGCTGGAGCCAAGAGTGAAGCCTCCAACGAGACCACCATACCTCATGCCCCCTCCAGAGTTGGCAGAGCTCAGAAAGCAATTAGATGAACTGCTAAGCGGTGGTCTCATCCGTAGTTCCAAAGCACCATTCGAAGCTACAGTTCTCTTCCAAAAGAAACAAGATGGAAGCCTCCAACTATGCATCAATTATCGAACCCTCAATAAAGTGACGGTGAAGAATAAGTATCCCATCCTACTCATCACAGACTTGTTCGACCAATTGAGCAAAGCCAAGTATTTCTCCAAACTTGACCTTCGATCGGGGTACTGGCAGGTCCTTATTACTGAAGGCGACGAAGCGAAGACTACTTGCGTGACCAGGTATGGAGCAATTGAGTTCTTGGTGATGTCTTTCGGCTTAACCAATTCTTCGACCATGTTCTGCACTCTTATGAACCAACTATTCAAAGAGTATTTAGATAAGTTTATAGTCGTCAACTTGGACGATATCATCCTCTACAGCCAAACGCTCGAGGAGTATATCGAGCACCTTTAGACAATTTTCAAGGTTCTCAGGGAGAACACTTTGTTCGTGAAAAGGGAAAAGTGCTACTTTGCTCAAATGGAGATCTTATTCTTGGGGCATTGTCACGCCCCCTCAAATCGATAATATTAAAATTTTCCATTACAAATCAATCCAGGATCCAAACTAACATTTGAGAACACTGAGAAACATTCAGTCAAATTCACGTCCATAAAACCTGTGCAGTTTATAACTATATAACACATCACTCGATAATTCACATTTATAAAAACCCAAACCAACTTAACAAAACATTAACAACACTTATAAATCCACAAGCTAAACAATTTATATAACCAGAACTCCAACCATTTATCATCGGTTCACATCATTGTAAACTAAACTTAACATTCCAAAATTCCAAATAATAGAGATATTTTAACACTTTTACACAATGTATCAATTCAGATTCATCGACAACATTTCATTTCATACAAAATGCACTTTACATAATAATATAACAACTAACAAGACCTGCCCACAATTCTGAAATAGCTCTCCACAGCCTCAACCTAATTCAAACATCTCAAAGAGTGACAAGCTGACCTAAAAGATTTATATAGCAATTGAGTGAGCTAAAAAGCTCAGCAAGTGATAAAATATATCCAAAACAAAAGGAAAAGTTTCAAACAAATAAGGTATAATAATGCAAGGCAGAATACAAGAGATTCAAGGGTACCATCTTATTAGATACAGAGTCACAATGTCATTTCATTCAAAACATATTTGGTTTGTAACAAATGGAGTAGAGAGTAATCGGAGCATATCAAAAGTGTATGAAACATTTCGGAGCATATCAATGGCCAATGAAATATTTCGGAGCATATCAATAACAAATGAAATGTTTCGGAGATTATCAATGGCATATGAAATGTTTCAGAGCGTATCAATGACAAATGGAACATTTCGGAACATATCAATAGCATATAAAATATTTCAAAGCAACAATGACGTATGAACATTTCAGAGGCATAGGGAGCATTTCAGAACATATCAATAGCATATGAACTTTGTCAGGCTCCAAGAGCTTGGTACACATAACTTGGCTCTTTTCTAACTTTAGTTGGCTTTCTCAACTCCAAATCTGATACCTCGTTATTTCTCCGACAACATCATGGTGACATAATATATATTCTGGTATATGTGGATGACATCATTGTCACAGGAAATAATCCCATAGCAATTCAAGCATTCATTAAATAGTTGGCAGATCGATTCTCGCTTAAAGATCTAGGACCCTTGAACTACTTTCTGGGCGTCGAAGTTACATTCATATCTTCCAGTCTCTTTCTCTCACAAAGAAAGTATATTCAAGATTTATTATCAAAAATAAACATCCAGGACGCAAATGCGGTTACAACTCCTCTCTCTACTAGTGGCTCTCTTAAATTATCTGATGGAAGTCATACTATGGAGCCCACTCAATACCGACAAGTCATTGGCTCCTTACAGTACTTAGCTCTCACCCGTCCAGACATCTCCTTTACAGACAACAAATTATCACAGTTTATGTAGAGGTCATCTACTATGCACTAGTCTACGATTAAACGAGTCTTGCGATATCTGAAGGGGACCCTCAATCATGGTCTCTTTCTTCATAAACACTCTCCACTTCATCTTCATGCCTTTGTCGATGCTGATTGGGCAAGCAACTTTGATGATCGAACATCCACATTATGGTATATTATCTTCATTGGCACTAATCCAATCAGTTAGAATTTTAATAAATAGAAGACAATCGCATGGTCTACAACTGAAGCTGAATACCGTGCCATCGCCACTGCCACTACAGAACTAAATTGAGTCACAAATTTGCTCAAGGAACTCAACATCGGTTCCTCTCCTATAATATATTGTGATAATGTCGGAGCTACCTATCTGTGCGCTAATCCGGTGTTTCACTCCCACATGAAATATATTACTATCGACTTCTACTTTGTGTGAGATCAAGTTGTCCACCATCAACTTCGTGTTTCTCATGTATATACGGTTGATCAATTAGCCGACTCACTCACGAAGCCTTTCACTCGTAAACTATTTGCATTGATTGATCAAAGATTGGTATCCTTGATAGGAGCACCATCTTACCGGGGCATGATAGCAGATAAGATTTCCTAACTATATGAGGAAATCTCTTTCCTCTATTGAGGGAAATCCCCTCTCTTAACCTGTATAAATAGGAAGAGAATAGCTTCAATGCAATACAACCTCTTCCTGTATTTCTATCCTCTTTCAACACAGCTACCACAACCACCGCCGCAGCCGCCTTCCCCTCTTCCTCTTCTTCCCTCTCTTCTCCCTCTTCTTCTTCTTTTCCTTCTCTTCTTTCCCAACTGCAACTATCACAGTTGCAGCCACAGCCACCACGACCACAGCCTCTTCTTCCTCTCCTGCTCTTCTTCCTCTCCTTCTCTTCCAACTGCAAGTGCCACTACCGCAGCCACAGCCCCTTCTTTCCCTTCTCTTCTTCCTCTCCTTCCCTTCTTCCTTCCTCTTCTTCTTTCCCAGCCGCAGCTGCCAGAGCTACAGCCATAGCTCCCCTTCCTCTCTTCTTCCTCACCTTCTTTTCTTCCTCCTTCTCTTCCAGCTGCAGTTGCCACCGCTGCAGCCGCAGCTGCTTCTTCTTTCCCTTCTCTTCTTCCCTCTCCTTCCCTTCTTCTTTTCTTCTCTTCTTCCTCTTCTTCTTCTTCTCTTCTTCTCCTCTTCTTCCCTTCTCCTCTCCGACACCCCACACCTCCTCACTGCTGCCCTTGCCGCAGCCACCTCCTCCCTCTTCTTCTTCTTCTTCTCTTCTTCTTCTTTTTCTTCTTCTTCTCTTCTTCTCCTCTTCTTCCCTTCTCCTCCCAACGCCCCACACATCCTCTCCTCTATTTCCTTCTATGGGAAATAGAGGTGCTGCATTCCAAGATCTGAAGGCTACTATGTTGGAAGATCCGGTGCTCAAATTACCGAACTATGGGGAGCCTTTCAAAGTCCATGCAGATGCTTTAGACTTCGCTATTGGAGGAATACTCATGCAGGAGGGTGACCCGGTGGCCTATGAGAGCCGCAAGCTCAATGAGATCGAGCGACGATATCTGATGCACGAGAAGGAGATGACAATGGTGGTCCACTGTCTACGATTTTGATCGCATTATCTTCTTAGATTGCGATTTGTGCTGAGGACAGACAACATCGCTTTGAGCTATTTCTAAACTCAAAAGAAACTCTTCCCAATGCAAGCACGATATGACAATAAAATACAAGCTTGGAAAAGAAAATGTCGTGGCCGATGCATTGAACCGGAAAGTGGAGTGAGTGAATGCCATACAATTGGAGGGCAGAGGCCAAGTAAGTCAGTTGCACTCCAACTTCCTTTCCAAGATCAGGGATGGACTATACAGTGATCCCTAGGCAGTAACCCTAATGCAGCTTATCAAAGAAGGCAATACATAATGATTTCGGTCCAGGAGGGACTTGTTTACACAAAAAGGAATAGGGTTTATGTTCCTCGAGTGGATAATTTGAGGTATGAACTCTTAAGAGAGTGTCACGATTCCCTTTAGGCTAGACATCCAGGTATTCACAGAACCTTGGCTCTCATGGAGAGGGCCTTCTACTAGCCGAAGATGGGGACTGATGTGGAGGAATATGTTCGAACGTGCCTCACTTTCCAATAACACAAGATAGAGCAGCGGAAGTCGGTGGGACTTTTGGAGTCGTTGCCCATACCAGAAAGGTTGTGGGAGAGCATTTTCTTAGACTTTATATCAAGCTTACCGGTAGTAGGGGGACTCGGATCTATTCTCGTGGTGATCGATTGGTTTTCAAAATATGCAACTTTCATTGCTGCACCCCTACACTATTCAGTAGAGGAGGCAGCCAAGCTGATAAAGAAGAATGTGGTGAAGTATGGGGAGTCCTACACAATATCATCAGTGATCGAGACACTCTATTCCTGGGACCATTTTGGACCGAGCTATTCAAATTGTTGGGGTCTAAGTTATACTTCTCCACAAGCCTCCACTCCCAAAAGGATGGCCAAACTAAAAAGATAAACTTGCTCCTTGAGCAATATCTTCGGCACTACGTGAGTGCCAACCAACGAGATTAGGTGAAGCTGTTGGACATAGCCCAATTCTCCTAAAACTTACAACGGAGTTTTGCGTCTAACAAGAGCTCATTCGAGATCATTACAGGACAACAACCGTCAACTCCTCACACCTTAGCTATTAGATATACTGGGAGTAGTTCGTTAACATATCACTTTGCAAAAGAATGGCACCAAAATGTAGATATTGTGCAGGCTTACTTGGAGAAGCCAACCAAAAAGATGAAGAAGTGGGCAGACTTGGGAAGGCGACCGTAGGAGTTCAAAGTCGGTGTTTAGTGTTAGTAAAGCTCCAACCAGCATCACTCCAATTCTTTAGGAACAAAGTACATAAAGGATTAGTGTGCAAGTATGAAGAGCCCTTCCCAATTATAAGTAGGGTGGGCAACATCCCCTACAAGTTGTAGCTACCGGCATGACTCAAAATTTATAATGTTTTTCATTCCAGCAACTTGAAAGCCTACCACTCAGATCTACAAGATACTTCCCGAAGTGTTTCAACTCGGCTACCACCCACCAGAGCCTCTTACGAAAAGCGAATTGAAACAATTTTAGCAGATCACAAGATAAAGCAAACTAATGGAGTTGAGGAGACCGAGTCTATGGTGAAGTGGCAAAAGCTTCCTCGAACTAAAGCTAGTTCAGAGCCTGAAGATCCCCTACGACAAGAAGAAGTAGTCATCAACAACTACCAACAAGCATCGACGAGGGCGTCAATAGTTTAAGTGGGGGAGAATGTCACGAAAGGTTATCGCACACTCGTAACAACTTCATTCAATGAACCGTTCGTCAATTTTGCATGCTTATACAAAGACATAGTAGATTGTTTTATCTTGGTTTTGTATGTTTTTGCCTATAAAAATGCATGTTTGAAGAAGTTGCAATGCTGTAGTGCGACCACTCGTCGTGCCGGGTCGAAATGCCCCAAAATGGCTCCGTTTTCGTGTGCCATGACTTGTTTTCTGCAAGACATAGCTGCACACCAAAATGTCAGCCATCTTAGCACCCTAGAATCCCTTGGACAACATAAGGCTGGACGAGGCTTCGGTATATTGTTGGGCATTGAAAAATCTACACAAGTTCGCACGTTAACTTGACGAGAACTTACCTTCGCGTCAAACACCCGATCAGTAGTTGTTTGTGGACTTTCAACTATTTGGTCTACCTTCTATAGTCCTTGTTTTCCTCCTTCCCCTCTTTTCTCTTATGCACGCAAGGTGCTCACTGAATTTCTTGTAAAGCTTCCCTTTCCGCGAGATGTCGGGACTTGTCTGTTGCTCATTTTTGAACTAATCAGCTTTCTCTTTTACAGGTCCTTCGGGACCTGAGTGAGATTGTAAATTGACTAACCCTTTACGAACGTATATCGCAAGGGCGCGCTATGACTTAGGTAATCCCAACTAAGTTCGAGAAGTTGGCACGAGGGTGTTTCGCGACTTAGGCAACTCAAGCTAAGTTCGCGTCTTTACCACAAGGGTGCCTCACGGCTTAGGCAATTCTAGCTAAGTCCATGATAAGGCGGTAGCACTGCCTAGGGTGGGCGGTGGAACCACTTAAAGCTTAATCTCCCAAGTGGTCTGGGCGGTGTTACCACTGACAATTAATACTGTTAGGCGGTGGTACCGCCAGAGCCCAATCTCCGAGGCTCTATCAGGCAGTAGTATTGCCAGACTAAGCGGTGGTACTACCTAGTGTCAGAGTACCTGGTGGTGGTACCACCCAATAATGGTAGTGGTACCATGAGTACCTCGAAAATCCAAAAAGAGACTTTTTGGCTTCAATTCTGAAACCTTTGGGGCCTATAAATACCCCACTCCTTTTTGCATGAAAGGATAACAAAGGCTATAACAAAGTGTAAAAAAATCTTTGAGTGTTGGGGTGTAAAAGTATTATAAAAAGATATAAGAGTCCTCCTCTTTCTTCAGCTTTGTAATCATTAGAGAAGAGGTGTGAGGGTTATGAGTGTTGTCTCCTAAACCTGTGAAAAAGAGAAAGCTTTGTAAAAAGGTGGTTGGTCTTCGCCTATTGAAGGAAGACCATTAGTGAAAGCTGGTGACCTCATCAGAGGAGGAATCAGAAGTAGATGTAAGTCACAACGACCGAACTACTATAAGTCCAATGTGTTATTTCCTTACTGTTTTCTTTCACTACTTAGCTGCATTCTACACTTTGTATTTACTTTAAGTCATTATTTTTATTACTTTCTGATACGGGCTTTGTTGAAACGATTGTATCGAAAGAAATTTTTTGAATTAATGAAATTTTTATCGCTGCACTAATTCACCCTCGTATTGATCCTAATAGGTTTAATACCAAAGAGAAATGACTTTTATCATATTTCAAGAGGGTCACTCTATCACTCGTCTTCCTATGTTCAATGGGACGAACTACACTTATTGAAAAACTCGGATGAGAGTTTTCTTGCTTTCTTTAAACTTTGATTTATGGAATATCATTGAACTTGGTTTTCAAACCCCCTCTAAACCTATGAATGAATGGAATGACTTTGAGAAAAAATCGTTTTCTTTGAATGCTAAAGCGATGAACGCTTTGTTTTGTGTCTTGGACAAAAACGAATTTAATCGAGTTTTTATTTACGAAACTGCACATGACATTTGACATACTCTTGAAATCACACACGAAGGCACTAACAGAGTTAAAGATTCAAAACTTAATCTTTTTATGCATGATTTTGAATTGTTTCGAATGAAGCCAAGTGAAACTATCGTTGTTATATACACTCGTTTTATGGATGTCATCAATAGTTTAAAAGCTCTTGACAAATGTTTTTCAAATTTTAAACTTGTTAATAATGTTTTACGATCACTTTCTAAAAATTAGAATTTGAAAATAACTGCAATACAAGAGGCAAAAGACTTAAACAAGTTTCCACTTGAAGAACTTATCGGGTCTTTGATGACCTATTAAATGACTTATGTGGCACATGACGAACTTGAGAACAACCTTCCAAAGAATAGGAAGGATTTTACACTTAGAACAAAAGAAGACCACTCAAGCGAAATCTCAAGTGATGATGAACTTGATCTCTTAACAAGTAAATTTAAAAGGTTCATAAAACAAGAATCAAAAAATAAAAATGAACTTAAAAAGGATAAAACAACTTGCTATGAATGCAATCGATCGGGACACTTCAAAAGCGAATGTCTGCAAATGAAGAAGAAGCTACAAAAGAAGAAGAAAGCACTCAAGGCGACTTAAGATGATTCGAGTGCATCCGAAGATGAGAAGCAAATCGATAAAGAAGAGATGGCGAATTATGCCTTGGTGGCGTTCGACAACGAGGTAAGTAACTTAACCAAAACCCTTTTACTTTACTATGAAATTACTTAATGTATTTTATGAGTTATGTTTAAATTAGTATATAAAATATAATAAAAAATTTAAAAAAAAATTAAGTATGACAATTACATTTTAACTCCTTGTATGAAGAGTTAGATTCACTTAAGAAGAAAAATACATTACTACAAACAAAATGATTTTGATTGAATGTGCTTTATGTTTAAGGAAATCATGCTTAATGAGTTTATATTTTGAAATTATGCATGATGATCTTTTTTGTGATTTATGGATTATTGATCTTGATAATTTTGGTGACGATTTTCTGTTTTTCTATTTTAAACGATGATGTATGTTTTGATTTGGCATAAAAGACAAAGGCCTACTTCTATGAAATAAATCACATAAATTGAAACAACTAAAAATAGGAAAGCATTTTTCTTGAAAATTTCTCAATCTCTATCTTATTGAGTTTTTCAATAAGAAAATGATGAATTTATATTATTTTATAAATCTCTTGAACTAAGAAAGTGATTTTGATGATTTTATAAATTAAATTTGAATGAGTTTTATCCAAATCATGATCTTGATTTCTCAATATACATAACTTGAAAATTTCTTTTATGAATCATGATTTTTCTCATGAATTCTAGGAATTATAACTTGAAAATTTTTAATATATGAATTATGATCTTGACAACTTGAGATTTTTTTTATAAATGAATCAAGATCTTTTATTCTCCTATGTTCCTTTTTGCTATTTACTAAAGAGATTCGGAATTCATGACTTAAGATTTCTCTTTCTATTCGGTCTCCTAAGATTTTTTTTTTTTTTTTTTAAATAATAAAAGGAGATCAAAATGAATCATGTCTTTTGGTATTCACATGATCTTTAATATTATATCTTTCTTGACATAATTTTCTTTATGTATAATGTTTTTATATTTATGGTTGTATACCTTATAATACAATGATTTGAAATTATATATCATAAACTTGCTAGTTGCACTTCTCCCCCTTTGTGTTATAATACAATGATTTAAAGTTATGATGACGATTAAACATGAAATGATATATTAAATTTTTTATTATGTATGATTTATGGTGACATGTTGCTTAGATTCATAATTTATTTCTGAATTTATGTTTCTATCAATATGACATATTGATAGGGGGAGTTTGGTTTAAACTCCATCATCAATTTGTTGTCATCATCAAAAATGGAGAGATTGTTGAATCTCACATTTTGATGATGAAACTAATTGATAGAGTTTACGATCTAATCTGTGTTTTGAGTGATGCAGGACTAGTTTCGATCATGAAGAGACAATTAAAGCAGGAAGAATCAATGTTGGGCCGGAGTGGAATATGTCAGAAGATTGGATATCGAGCCGGAGGATCAGTTGGCGTATCGGTAGAAGGCTTTGTGCCATGAGTTCGGGCATTAGGCCTAGAAGAGCGGACATTGTGCCAAGAAAATCAAAGTTGTGGAGGTCAATATGCCAATTGAACAAAAGGCCACAAAAGAGGATGATGCATCGAAAGATTGGACAAAGCGTCGATGAACCAATGACATGCTAGACAATATGTAATTACTGTTTTGCAATAATTGTCTAGATCGAAGTAGTTTTAAGTTGTAATTTGGTTAGAATTAGACCAACTCAATTAGGGGCTAATTGGACCTATGTTGAGATTATTTTGGGCCAAGAGAAAGGCTCATTCAGTGACTCAAAAGTTGGGTCAAGCGGTGGCACTGCTAGAGGCTCAATCTCCAAGACATAGTCTCTGAGACTGTGTCAAGCGGTGGTACTATTAGTTTGGGCAATGGTACCGCCCAAACATAGTTTGGGAGATTATGTCAGGAGGTGGTACCGCTAGAATGGGCAGTGGTACTGCCCAGTGTCAATGTTATAGGTGGTAGTACCGCCCAGCATAGGTGATAGTACCGCTAGGACCTGGGAAACCCAGGATGAGACCTTTTTTTGCTCCAATTTTAAAGTCATTTGGGATCTATAAATACTCCAGCTATTCCTACTTGGAGATGCAAGAATTGAGCAAAAAGGGGAAGGAATTCTAAGTTAAAAAGTGTTGTAATCTCTCTAAGTTTAATGAGTCTCTTCCTCCTAGAGTTAGAAGGTTTCTAAGGGAGGAGTGAGGTCTAAAAAAAAAAGATATGTAAAAGGTTCTCTCCTGAGCTTGTGAAAATGAGAAAAAGAGGTGTAAAATGGTAGTTAATTTACTTTATGCTTAAGTGAAGAAGAATCGGGAGTGGATGTAGGTCACGACGACCGAACCACTATAAATTTGGTTTGCATTTACTTTATGCTTTTCATTCATATTGCAAACTAATTTACTTATTCACTACACTTACGAATGCTTTCAAGTTAAACTAATCTTTCTTATGTAGGCTTTATCGAATGAAAGATTTTAAACCAACGTATTTAACGTAAGCACTAATTCACACCCCCCTCCTAATGTTGACTTGATCCTAATAAGTACTACCAGAGCCCGGGTTCTCAAGCTGTCAAGTGGTAGTATCGCCCAAGTAGGTGATGGTACCGCTAGAGCCCAGGCTCCACACGATGATAGTACTGCCCAATGTAAGCGGTAGTACCACCAGTACCCCGAAAACCCATGGATTTAAATTTTTGGTTCAATTTTTGAAGCTATTTGGGGTCTATAAATACTTCACTCATGCTTGTTTGGCAAAAGCATGAAAATTTGTGATTTTAAGTGTGTAAGCTCTCTTGAAAAGTGTTGAGTCTCTTCCTCCTTGAGTTTAGAAGTCATTCTAAGGGAGGTATGAGATTTTGTTGTAAAAGAGAGGTATGAAGTTTCTCTCCTAAGCTTGTGAAAAGGAGAAAAAGTTATAACAATGGTAATTAATCTTCGCCCATTAAAAATAAGATCGGTAATGAAAGCCGGTGGTCTCGAGAGAAAAGGAATCGGGAGTGGACGTAGGTCAGGACGACCGAACCACTATAAATCTAGTTTGTATTTCTCTTTATGTTTTTTCTTACTATTACTAACTGATTGACCTTCTCACTACCCTTACTCATATTCTAAGTTAAATGCATTTTCGATACATATTTGTCGATCGAACTTTCAAATCGGAACTTTATTTCGAAAGCACTAATTCACCCCCCTCTTATTGCCTTTATGATCCTAACAATTAGTATCAAAGTTTGGTTCTTTCAGTTGGTTTAACACTCAAGAGAGATTAAATGGCTTTTTTTGGCAATCAAGAAGGCCACTCTATCACTTGTCCTCCTATGTTTAGTATGACATGTTAGGAACGAGTAGGCACTAAGAGGGGGGGTGAATTAGTGCAGCGGTTAAAAAATTGGTTTCGTAAAATCTTTGTATGATTAAAATCGATCTCAGAAAGATAGCTTGAAATTGAAAGCGTACGGAAGAGCGTAGTGGATGTAAAGCAAGTAAGTTTACAATAAAGGTAAATTGCACAAATAGAAATGCAAACCAGATTTTATAGTGGTTTAGTCGTCGTGACCTACATCCACTCCATTGATTCCTCTTTCGTCGAGGCCACCGGCATCCACTATCGGTCTTCCTTCAATAGGTGAAGACCAACCACCTCTTTACAACTCTATTCTCCTTTTGCAGGCTCGGGAGAGAACCTTTAGACCCCCACTCACTCCTCCTTAAACAGAATTCTAAACACTTAGAGTTGGAGAGGAGTTCACACAAGATTACAATAGCGTTTTCTTTCTTTATCACTCTCAATTCTTGTGTATGTTAACCAGGGATGAGAGGGGTATTTATAGGCTTTAAGTGGATTCAAACTAAGAGCATAAAAATCTCTCATCCCAGATTTTCCAAGTCCTAACTATTGAATCTCGAATTTTGATGATGAAGTCAATTGTCATTTGTTATCTAATCCATATGTTGAGATAAGTATGCAGGATTAACTACGATGAAAGTAAGACATGCAG
>LVTN01001939.1:0-12585 GCA_001649415.1 Musa itinerans | reverse complement strand
GTTCTTTTATTGAAGATACGAAAAGCTTTAGAAACCAAAGAATAACCAAGAAAGATTCCTTCATCGGATTTAGCATCAAATTTTCCTAAGGCATCTTTTTCATTCAAGATAAAACACTTACACCCAAAAACTTTAAAATATGAAACATTGGGTTTTTTGTTGTTCCACAACTCATAAGGAGTTTTAGTGAGTAAGGGTCTTACTAGAACTCTATTCATGACATAGCATGCCGTGTTTACGGCTTCAGCCCAAAAATATTTAGGTAGGCTATGTTCATTCAATATGGTTCTAGCTATTTATTATAAATTTCTATTCCTTATTTCTACCACTCCATTTTGTTGATGATTTCTTGGAGTAGAGAAGTTGTAGTTGTATCCATTAGATTCATAAAATTCTTGGAAATCATGGTTTTGAAATTCACCACCGTGATCACTTTGAATTGACGAAATCATAAAACCCTTTTCATTTTGAACAAGTTTACAAAACTTGGAGAAATATCTAAAGCATTCATTTTTGTGTGTCAAAAAATAAGTCATGTGTATCTACTATAATCATCTACAATGACAAAAGCGTATTTGCTACCTCCTAGGCTTGATGTAGAAATTGGTCCGAATAAGTCCATATGGACCAATTACAAGGGTTTAGAGGTGCTTATTTGGTTCTTAGGTTTGAAACTACCTTTTATTTGTTTTCCTAATTGACAAGCATCACACACATTATCTTTGACGAACATGATATGAGGAATTCCTCTTACAAGTTCTTTAGATGAGATTTAAGAGATTAGTATTATGCTAGCATGACCTAATCTCTTATACCAAAGCCAAGCATCGTCACTTAAAACTGAAAAACACATTTCATTATAAAGATCGACCCTTAACGGTCTTCCTTCAATAGGCGAAGACCAACCACCTTCTTACACCCCTCTTCTCCTTTTACCGGGTTTAGGAGACAACCCTTACAAGCACTCACACTCCTCTCTTACAGAATTCTAGCACTTAAACTTAGAGGAGGATTCTCAAAGAGATTTCTACAACGTTTCTTTACTTTTAAACTCTATGTGCTTATATTTTTTTAACCATGGATAAGAGGGGTATTTATAGGCTTCAAGTTGATTCAAACTTGGAGCCTAAAACTTTCCCATCCCGGGTTCCCCGGGCACGGGCGGTACCACCGCCCAGTCTGGTGGTACCATCGCCTGGGGTGTTGTGTTGGGCGGTATCACTGCCCAAATTGGCGGTACCACTGCCTAGCACCCTGCCAGGGGTGCTACAACCGCTTAGACTAGCGGTACCATCGCCTGACATAGTCTCGAAGACTGTGCCACGACGGTGAGACTTTTTGGGGCACTGTTTGGGTGTCTTATTGGGCCAAACATAGTCCTTACATGGGCCTAGCTGGCCCCTAATTAGGTTGACCTAAATCCATGCCTAATTACGTGCTAACTACGAAATCCTAAGACATTTGCTAAGCTAAACAAGGACCTATGTCTATTCTTCCGGCGATCTTCGGCGAACTTCCAATGATCTCTCGGTAATGTTCCGGCGGTCTCCCGACAAGCTCTTGGACTTCACGATGATCTTCTTAGCGAGTTCCGATGAGCTTCTCTGGCAAGCTCCGAGACTTCTCGATTGGTTCCACCTGAACTTCCGACGAACTCTCAAACTCTCAACGAAATCGCATCCTTGACTCCGGGACTTCATTTTGCTTTATGCCTTGCTATCGTAGTTAATCCTGCACATGTAAAATACACTTCAAACTAGACAATTAATACTAAGCATTAGTTAAGTTGTCCGGCATCTCATTGGTCCCTCGACGCTTCATCCGATTCTTCGGTGCATCGTCCTCTCTTGTGGCCTATTGCCCAATCGGCCAGTTGACTCCGTAACTTCGATATCCTTGGCGCAATATCTGCTCCTCTTAGCCCGAAGCCTTCTATCGATAGGTCGACCGATCCACCGGTCCAATGTCCAAACTTCTGACATGTTTTCCTCCGGCACAACATGATTTTTCCTGCTTTAATTGTCTCATCCTGATCGAAGCATCCTATGTCACTCAAAATGCAGATTAAATCATAAACACATATTAATTGGTTTTATCATCAAAATACGAGATTCAACAATCTCCCCCTTTTTGATGATGACAACCAATTGATGACGGAGTTAACCTTAACTCCCAGAGTTTAAACAAACTCCCCCTATCAATATGCCATATTGATAGAAACTCTTGGATTCAAAAATCCAAGCAACATGTCATCATAAACGGAGTTAACCTTAACTCCAGGAGTTTAAACAAACTCCCCCTATCAATATGCCATATTGATAGAAACTCTTGGATTCAAAAAATCCAAGCAACATGTCATCATAAACGGAGTTAACCTTAACTCCAGGAGTTTAAACAAACTCCCCCTATCAACATGCCATATTGATAGAAACTCTTGGATTCAAAAAATCCAAGCAACATGTCATCATAAACGGAGTTAACCTTAACTCCAGGAGTTTAAACAAACTCCCCCTATCAATATACCATATTGATAGAAACTCTTGGATTCAAAAATCCAAGCAACATGTCATCATAAACGGAGTTAACCTTAACTCCAGGAGTTTAAACAAACTCCCCCTATCAATATACCATATTGATAGAAACTCTTGGATTCAAAAATCCAAGCAACATGTCATCATAAACGGAGTTAACCTTAACTCCAGGAGTTTAAACAAACTCCCCCTATCAATATACCATATTGATAGAAACTCTTGGATTCAAAAATCCAAGCAACATGTCATCATAAACGGAGTTAACCTTAACTCCAGGAGTTTAAACAAACTCCCCCTATCAATATACCATATTGATAGAAACTCTTGGATTCAAAAATCCAAGCAACATGTCATCATAAACGGAGTTAACCTTAACTCCAGGAGTTTAAACAAACTCCCCCTATCAATATACCATATTGATAGAAACTCTTGGATTCAAAAAATCCAAGCAACATGTCATCATAAACGGAGTTAACCTTAACTCCAGGAGTTTAAACAAACTCCCCCTATCAATATACCATATTGATAGAAACTCTTGGATTCAAAAAATCCAAGCAACATGTCATCATAAACGGAGTTAACCTTAACTCCAGGAGTTTAAACAAACTCCCCCTATCAATATACCATATTGATAGAAACTCTTGGATTCAAAAAATCCAAGCAACATGTCATCATAAACGGAGTTAACCTTAACTCCAGGAGTTTAAACAAACTCCCCCTATCAATATACCATATTGATAGAAACTCTTGGATTCAAAAAATCCAAGCAACATGTCATCATAAACGGAGTTAACCTTAACTCCAGGAGTTTAAACAAACTCCCCCTATCAATATACCATATTGATAGAAACTCTTGGATTCAAAAAATCCAAGCAACATGTCATCATAAACGGAGTTAACCTTAACTCCAGGAGTTTAAACAAACTCCCCCTATCAATATACCATATTGATAGAAACTCTTGGATTCAAAAAATCCAAGCAACATGTCATCATAAACGGAGTTAACCTTAACTCCAGGAGTTTAAACAAACTCCCCCTATCAATATACCATATTGATAGAAACTCTTGGATTCAAAAAATCCAAGCAACATGTCATCATAAACGGAGTTAACCTTAACTCCAGGAGTTTAAACAAACTCCCCCTATCAATATACCATATTGATAGAAACTCTTGGATTCAAAAAATCCAAGCAACATGTCATCATAAACGGAGTTAACCTTAACTCCAGGAGTTTAAACAAACTCCCCCTATCAATATACCATATTGATAGAAACTCTTGGATTCAAAAAATCCAAGCAACATGTCATCATAAACGGAGTTAACCTTAACTCCAGGAGTTTAAACAAACTCCCCCTATCAATATACCATATTGATAGAAACTCTTGGATTCAAAAAATCCAAGCAACATGTCATCATAAACGGAGTTAACCTTAACTCCAGGAGTTTAAACAAACTCCCCCTATCAATATACCATATTGATAGAAACTCTTGGATTCAAAAAATCCAAGCAACATGTCATCATAAACGGAGTTAACCTTAACTCCAGGAGTTTAAACAAACTCCCCCTATCAATATACCATATTGATAGAAACTCTTGGATTCAAAAAATCCAAGCAACATGTCATCATAAACGGAGTTAACCTTAACTCCAGGAGTTTAAACAAACTCCCCCTATCAATATACCATATTGATAGAAACTCTTGGATTCAAAAAATCCAAGCAACATGTCATCATAAACGGAGTTAACCTTAACTCCAGGAGTTTAAACAAACTCCCCCTATCAATATACCATATTGATAGAAACTCTTGGATTCAAAAAATCCAAGCAACATGTCATCATAAACGGAGTTAACCTTAACTCCAGGAGTTTAAACAAACTCCCCCTATCAATATACCATATTGATAGAAACTCTTGGATTCAAAAAATCCAAGCAACATGTCATCATAAACGGAGTTAACCTTAACTCCAGGAGTTTAAACAAACTCCCCCTATCAATATACCATATTGATAGAAACTCTTGGATTCAAAAAATCCAAGCAACATGTCATCATAAACGGAGTTAACCTTAACTCCAGGAGTTTAAACAAACTCCCCCTATCAATATACCATATTGATAGAAACTCTTGGATTCAAAAAATCCAAGCAACATGTCATCATAAACGGAGTTAACCTTAACTCCAGGAGTTTAAACAAACTCCCCCTATCAATATACCATATTGATAGAAACTCTTGGATTCAAAAAATCCAAGCAACATGTCATCATAAACGGAGTTAACCTTAACTCCAGGAGTTTAAACAAACTCCCCCTATCAATATACCATATTGATAGAAACTCTTGGATTCAAAAAATCCAAGCAACATGTCATCATAAACGGAGTTAACCTTAACTCCAGGAGTTTAAACAAACTCCCCCTATCAATATACCATATTGATAGAAACTCTTGGATTCAAAAAATCCAAGCAACATGTCATCATAAACGGAGTTAACCTTAACTCCAGGAGTTTAAACAAACTCCCCCTATCAATATACCATATTGATAGAAACTCTTGGATTCAAAAAATCCAAGCAACATGTCATCATAAACGGAGTTAACCTTAACTCCAGGAGTTTAAACAAACTCCCCCTATCAATATACCATATTGATAGAAACTCTTGGATTCAAAAAATCCAAGCAACATGTCATCATAAACGGAGTTAACCTTAACTCCAGGAGTTTAAACAAACTCCCCCTATCAATATACCATATTGATAGAAACTCTTGGATTCAAAAAATCCAAGCATACTTCTAACCAACTCCTAATAGGACTCCTACTCAAGACTCCTATTCCTTTACAACTCCTAATTCTTCTCTACAAAACAACCTCCTAATCCTAGCCGGCCTCTTCACCTCTTTAATAGGGATCAGCTTAGGTAGGTTTTACATGAATGTCCCTCTCAATTAGGACTCTCCTAGCTAGAGTCCTAACACACTTAGACTAGAGGAGGATTCTCACAAGAGATTTCTATAGCGTTTCTTTACTTTTAAACTCTTTGTGCTTGTATTTTTTTAGCCAGGGATAAGAGCGGTATTTATAGGCTTCAAGTTGATTCAAACTTAGAGCCTAAAACTTTCCCATCCCGGATTCCCCGGGCATGGGCGGTACCACCGCCTGCGCTGGGCGGTACAACCGCCCAATGTCAGTCTGACACTAACACTGCCCTAGGTGGTACCACCGCCTGGGGTGCTCTGCTGGGCGGTACCATTGCCCAGACTGGTGGTACCACCGCTTGGCACCCTGCTAGGGGCGGTACAACCGCCCAGACTAGCGGTACCACCGCTTAACATAGTCTCGAAGACTGTACCACAACGGTGAGACTTCTTGGGGCACTGTTTGAGCCTCTTATTGGACCCAACACAGTCCTTACATGGGCCTAGCTGGCCAGTAATTATGTTGGCCTAAATCCAAGCCCAATTACGTGCTAACTACAAAATCCTAAGACATTTGCTAAGCTAAACAATGACCTATGTCTATTCTTCCAGCGAGCTTCCAGCGATCTTCCGGCAAACTTTTGATGATCTCTCGGTAATGTTCCGGCGGTCTCCCAGCAAGCTTTGAGACTTCTCGACTGGTTCCGCCAGAACTTCCGACGAACGTCCAGACTTCCGATGAACTCTCGAACTCCCAATGAGATCGCGTCATTGACTTTGGGACTTCATTTTGCTTCATGCCTTACTATCGTAGTTAATCCTGCACATGTAAAACACATTTCGATCTAGACAATTAATACTAAGCATTAATCAAGTTGTTCGGCATGTCATTGGTCCCTCGACGCTTCATCCAATTCTTCGGCGCATCGTCCTCTCTTGTGGCCTATTGCCCAATCGGCCAGTTGACTCCGCAACTCCGATATCCTTGGCACAATATCCGCTCTTCTTGGCCCAATGCCCAAATCCACTTCTCGAAGCCTTTTGTCGATACGTCGACCAATCCACCGGTCTGACGTCTAATCTTTTGACATGTTTTCCTTCGGCACAACATGATTTTTCCTACTTTAATTGTCTCATCCTGATCGAAGCATCCTACATCACTCAAAATGTAGATTAAATCATAAATACATATCAATTGGTTTCATCATCAAAATACGAGATTCAATAGTTAAATGCCCCACATTACATGTTTTCCTTGAAAACAAATGTAATTTTTGTGGTAGACATAGTCATTTTGCATATAAATGTCCATTCAAAAAGTATGGCTCATATAAGTTGGTTTGGGTTCCTAAAGGAACCATGAATGACTTAATGCCAAAAGCGAAAAGCTATAGATCAAAATATGAGGGACCCAAAGTTAAATGGGTACCTAGAACAAACCTATCTTTTGTGTAGAAATATCTACAATCGAAAGCTATGAGCAAAAATTTTGATAGTGCATACTCAAGGCTTATGACCGGAAATCCAAAATACTTCACAAAGCTCACTAGCCGAAACAAAATAATTTTGATCGAAGATACTTTATGCTTAATGAAACCATGCTTGATAATGTAATAATGATTTGAAATCACGCTTAATGAGTTTATATTTTAAAATTATGCATAATGATTTGTGTGATTTATGGTTTATTGATCTTGATGACTCATGTGATAAATCTTGTTTTTCGGTTTTAAACGATGATGCATGTTTTTATAAAAGACCAAGGCATGTTAGTATAAAATCAATCACACAAATTGAAACTAAAGAATTTTAGCTATTTTTAATCTCATAGGAATCAATGTACATTGTTTTTAATGAATTTTTCCAATGTAAGAAAAGTGATTTTGATGTTGAGTTTGGAGTTGACAAATTGAATTTGAATGAGATTTTTCTAACCAAATTATGAACTTTCTTTTGATTTCTCTACTTGAGGTATCTTTTATGAGAATCAAAATCTTTTCTATCTTTGATGATTTCTTCTTACCATTTACTAAAGAAGAGACTTATGCAAACAAACTATGACCTTGATAATGGTTTGTAATGGTTTAAAATTATGCATGTTATACCTTGATGACTTAAAACCATGTTTTGGTATCATGAATACACAAGTAATGATGACTTAAAAATTTATTGTTTTGGTATCATGCCCAAAGTGATGATGATGATGACTTAGCACTTCTTACAAAAATTTTATGAATTGAGATTTATTTTTTAAATCATGATCTTGACAACTTGAGATTTCTTATGCATGAATCGAGATATTTTATTATTTGTTCTTATTGAAACTCGAATTTTGATGATGAAATCAATTGTAAATTGTTTGATCTAATCTATATGTTGAGAAAAGTGTGCAGGATTAACTACGACAGTAGTAAGACATAAAGCAGGTGTTGTGCAGGAGTCAAGATCGAGATCTCGTTGGGAGTTCAAGAGTTCGTCGGAAGTCCAGACGTTCATCGGAAGTTCTATTGGAACCAACCGAGAAGTCTAGGAGCTTGCCAAAGATGCTCATCGGAACTTGCCAAGAAGATCATCGTAAAGTCCGGGAGCTTGCTGGGAGTTCATTGGAAGTTCACCGAAAGATCATCGGAAGCTCGCCGGAAGAGGAATTAGCGTACCAGAACAAGAGTGCTTTGATTATGTCTTAGTTATTATAGTTAGACCAAATATTAAGTTAGGATTGGGAGGTAATCCCACTAACTTAATTAGGGGCCAACTGGGCCCTTAATTGAACAGCCCATTCAGCACCTGAAAACATGGTCGGTGATGGCACCATGAGGGTCGACGGTGGCACCACTTGGGACTCGGTCTCCTAGGAGTTCTAGGCGGTGGTACCACCCTTATCAAGTGGTGGTACCGTTGATAGTTAATACTCTCAAGCGATGGTACCACCCTTGTCAAGCAATGGTACCACCCAGTAATAGTGGTGGTACCGCTAGTACCCCGAAAACCGGGGAAGTGACACTTTTTGGCTCCAATTTTGAAGTCATTGGGACCTATAAATACCCCACCCTATTTTACATAAAAGGGCACGAAAAGGATTGGCATATTCTTGAATCTTTGGAGTGTTAAAGTGTTATAAAAGTGCTAGAGTCTTCCTCCCTTTCTAAGTGTTGAGATCATTCAAGAGAGGTGTGAGACTTGTAAAGGTTCTCTCCTAAACCTGTGAAAAGAAGAAAGTGCTTTAAAGAGGTGGTTGGTCTTTGCCTATTGAAAGAAGGCCATTAGTGGACGCCGGTGACCTTGACAGAGGAGGAATCCGAAAGTTGATGTAAGTCATTACGACCGAACCACTCTAAATTCTGGTTTGTTTTTCTATTTGTGCAATTTACATTACTACAAATTTCCTTAACCTTCTCTTAGCACTCTTACGAAAGCTTTTAAGTTCAATATCTTTCCGAAACAGATTTAATCAAAATGAACATTTTTGGAAATCAATGATTTTTTCGCTGCACTAATTCACCCCCCCCCCCCACTTAGTGCCACTCTTGATCCTAACAATTGGTATTAGAGCAAGGTCACTCTCATTTATTTTGAAACCCAAGAGAGATGGCATTTGTCGGTAACTAAAAGGGTCACTCAATTACACATCCGCCCATGTTTAATGAAATGGACTACACCTATTGGAAGACTAGAATAAGGATTTTTCAATTTTTTATGGATTTTGAATTATGGAACATTATAGAAAATGGCTTTCAAAAGTCTTCTCATCCGATGAATGCTTGGAATGAATTGGAGAAGAAGAATTTCGCTCTAAATGCCAAGGCTATGAATACCTTATTTTGTGCTTTGGATAAAAATGAGTTCAATCTATTGAATCTCGGATTTTGATGATGAAATCAATTGGTAAATTATTTAAACTAATCTATGTGTTGAGATAAGTGTGCAAGATTAACTGCGATAGTGATAAAGTGCAAAGCAGATGATGGGCCGGAGTCGAAGATTCAGACGATATACCAGGAGCTCGCCAAGAGCTCATTTGAAGATCGTCGAGAGCTTGTCAGAAGATCATTGAGAATGTGTCGCTAAAAGCTCGTTAGGAGATCATCGAGAGTTCATCGGAAGATCACTGAAAGCTCGTCGAGAGTTTGCCGGAAGCGGGTCGGAAGACTCACTGAGAAGTTCATCGAGGGAAAGATCGACATACTAGACTAATTGCTTACCTTAATCATAGTTAGAACCATAGATTGAGTTAGGATTAGGAGGTGGTCCCACTAACTCAGTTAGGGGCCAACTAGGCCCTTAACAAGGCTGAATTGGGCTGGATTGAACAACCCATTCAGCACCTGAAAACATGGCCGGCGGTGGCACCGCTTGGGAGACTCGGTCTCCTAGGAATTTTGGGCGGTGGTACCGCCGATAGTTAATGCTGCCAATGGTGGTACCACCCCTGTCAAGCGATAGTACCGCTAAAGCTCGGTCTCCGAGCTCTATCAAGCGATCGTACTACCCAGATTGGGTGGTGGTACTGCCCAATGTCAGGTGTCAAGCGGTGGTACCACCCAGTAATGGCGATGGTACCACCAATACCCCGAAAATCCGGGATGAGACACTTTTTGACTCCATTGTTGAAGTCATTGGGGCCTATAAATACCCCACCCTTTTCGACATGAAAGGGCACCTAAGTGTCATTATAATCTTGAATCTTTGGGGTATAAAAGTGCTAGAGTTTTTTTCCTCCCTCTCTTAGCTTTATAACCATTCAAGAAAGAGGAGTAAGGCTTATGAGGGTTATCTCCTAAACCCGACAAAAGGAGAAAGTGTTGTAAAAGGTGGTTGGTCTTTGCCTATTGAAGGAAGGTCATTAGTAGATGCCAGTGACCTTGTTGGAGGAGGAATCCGAAAGTGGATGTAGGTCACAATGACCGAACCACTCTAAATTCTGGTTTACTTTTCCTTTTGTGCAATTTACTTTACTGCAAACCTCCTTGAGCTTCTCCTTACATTCTTACAAAAGTTTTGAGTTCAACATCTTTTCGAAACGATTTGAATTGAGACAAACTTTATACGAAATCAAAGAATTTTCTACTGAAGTAATTCATCCGCCCCCCTCTTAGTGATGCTCTTGATCCTAACAATTGGTATCAGAGTATGGTTCACTCTCATTTGGTTTAAAACCCAAAAGAGATAGCATTTGTCGGCAACCAAGAGGGTCATTCAATTACATGTCCACCCATGTTCAATGGGACGGATTACACATATTAGAAGACTAGAATGAGGATCTTCCTAATTTTAATGGATTTCGAATTATAAAATATTATAGATAATGGGTTTTAAAAGTCTTCTCTTCCAATGAACAATTGGAATGAGTTAGAGAAGAAGACTTTCACCTTAAATGTTAAGGCTATGAATGCCTTGTTTTGTGCTTTAGATAAAAACGAGTTCAATTGTGTGTCTATTTGTGAATTGGCTTTTGATATTTGGCACACACTCGAAGTGACTCATAAAGACACTAGTAGAGTGAAGGAGTAAAAAATTAATCTTTTAGTGCATACTTATGAGTTGTTTTGAATGAAACCGAGTGGGACCATTAGAGACATGTACACTTGATTTACGGATGTCGTCAATGGTCTAAAAGGACTTGGTAAAAGTTTCTCGGATTTTGAACTTGTTAATAAAATCTTAAGATCCATTCTAAAAAGTTGGGACCCTAAATTAACGGTCATTCAATAGGCCAAGATTTAAATAATTTTCCTCTTGAAGAACTAATTGGGTCACTAATGACCTATGAGATGACTAGTAAAGCTCATGAAGAGCTTGAGGACACCCTTCCAAAGAACAGGAAGGATATGGCACTAAGAACATAAGAAGACCACTTGAAATAAAATTCAAGTGATGAGGATTATGATGATGACTTGACACTCTTAATAAGAAAGTTAAAAAAATTTATAAAAAGGAATAAATTTAAAAATGATACTAAAAATAAATTTGAACCCAAGAACAAGTAATTTGCTACGAATGCAAGAAGTCGGGACATTACAAGAGCGAATGTTCACTAGCTAAGAAGAAGCAACCAAAGAAGAAGAAGACTCTTAAAGCAACATAGGACGACTCAAGTGCATCCGAAGAAGAGGAGCCAACCAACACCGAGCAAGTTACTATTAGGACTCTAGCTAGGAGAGTCTTAATTGAGAGAGACATTCATATAAAACCTACCTAAGCCGACCCCTATTAAAGAGGTGAAGAGGCCGGCAAGGGTTAGGAGGTTGTTTCTTAGAGAAGAATTAGGAGTTGTAAAGGAATAAGGAGTCTTGAGTAAGAGTCCTATTATGAGTTGGTTAGAAGTAGGAGTCTTGAGTATGAGTCATATTAGGAGTTAGGATTTAGAAGCCCAATAAATAGCCATGTATTCCTTCTCTTTTGATAAGCAATAGATGAATTTTTTCTGCAGCCTTTGAGTAGCAACTTGGAGGGAGGAACCCCTATAGAGTTCCAAGGAGACCGATCCCCTAAAGAGATCAACCCCAAGTTTAGAATCTGCATGGGTTCTATCACCTGGTATAAGAGTAGCGTTCTTATTGTCTTGCTGCCCTTCCACAGCCATCCATCAGCCCTCCACAGCCGCCCAAAGCAATTCCCACAATTGCTTAAAAAATCATCGCCAAATTCCGTCGTCATCTCCTCCATCACAGATCATCCTTTGATCTCCCCATGAATTGCAATAGGTTCTGGTTTCCTACCTTGCTACTCCTACAATTTAGTTATCCTTATTCAAAAATCCAAAAAAAAATTGTTCCAAAATTGCTGCATAAACTATTTGTCGCAATGTTTTCATCTCTATGACGAAAGATACATTGCAGAATTCCAGCCGCATAGCATAGCTTGTTTGATCTTGCTACTGCATTTTTTCTATCCAAACCTCTACGAAATTTTTATGACAACTTTGACACTTCCTAACAGCAGATTTCCCTTTAGTTTTGTCAAAAAATTCTCAATTTAAACTATTGATCTTTCACGTCTAAACTGCTATATTTGAAAATCTGCAATGTAAAATTCCAGCCGCATGGCACAGTTTGTTTGATCTTGCTACTATGTTTCTTCTATCCAAATCTCAACAAATTTTTTATGATACGTTTGAAACTTCCTAACAGTGGATTTCCCTTT
>LVTN01001938.1:14431-37741 GCA_001649415.1 Musa itinerans | reverse complement strand
TCAGCCTCCCCGAAACCTCCCATGGTCCCTTAGGACCTACAAAAGAGAAAACGGGTTAGAGAAAGCGCCTCACTCGGGATCCACAAGCAAACATCTCCGAAAACACTTCATAGCCAATGCAAATTACAAACAAACTTTACAAGCTCCGAACGATTGCACAACAAAGGGTCAAAATGGTCAACTACAGACCGAGTATCTCTCACAAGTGTCAACATGACACGACCTTTATTTACAGCCTAAAGCAGCCACCAAACCTGACTAAAAAGGGGACTATTAAGCCTTCGGTCGTCCCTCTACATGTTGTGCAAAGCATGAACATACCAAAAGACACGGACATACATAAGCATTACATCAAACATTCAGTTTAGAAGTTTGTCCGTGACACCATGGTGCCGACTCGAACAACATCGCGCGGCACCAACCCGTACGATGCCGGACACCCCAAAGTCGTTCTACAAAATTCTGGACGACGCCGACCCGAGGTTTAGAAGTTTGTCCGTGACACCATGGTGCCGACTCGAACAACATCGCGCGGCACCAACCCGTACGATGCCGGACACCCCAAAGTCGTTCTACAAAATTCTGGACGACGCCGACCCGAGCAGTGCCCATCGGCGCTAACTAGTACGGGTCGATTAGTGCACGTCTGCAAAGTACAAGTCATCCGTCCGAGGAGTCAACGGCCATTAAAGGACCGCGTCCGACCGACCGCCCTAGAGCAAGTATAAAAGCCAACCCTCTGACCAATGAGGGGGGGATCGAACACTGAACTCTCTATCATTCCACTTCATTCTAACTTAAGCTTCGGAGGGGTCGAGTCGGGAAATCCCCCTCCCGACCTCGTCCTGAGTGCAAGGGTTGGCGATGGAGAAGCGAGTGGTGAAGCCCGCAGCTAAACCCGACCCGATGTTCGTTTCTTCCACCCGACTCTCCACCTAGGCAACCTTGCACATCCGGGATCGAACCGAGCTGTGCTGACTCCTCGGCCACAGCGTAAAGATTCACCAACATTTTTGGCGCTAGAAGGAGGGTCCAATGTCGCAAGAATGACCCCAGCCGAGCAAATTTGGAGAGCGTCCCGGAGAAGAGCTACCCCCGTTTCACCCGACCTTCGGGTTCGGAGGACAGCCCCCACTTCCCCCGAGCCTAGAAGGGAACGCCACGACCATAACTCCGAGCCGCTATTGGCGGCTATTTAATGATCTCGGGCTGACGCCTCCCGGGACCACCACGGGATAGCCTCTTGTCTCAGCCGAGGCATTCCTCAGCCTCATGCACCAAGTCCAGACCTTAGTGGGGATGATGTATGCTATAATTCCTCTTATCCCCCAGCTCGCCCAACAGTCGGCACCGTCCCAATCGCCCTTGCCACCCCGAGACCTGCCGACCCTTGTCACCAAACTGCGAGCGTCGTCCCCGACCCCTCAGCAACCGAGAGATGTGGACGTCGATCCGCCGCGTAAGGAATGATCGGGAAACCCGAGGCCCATGCTAGAGCACAGCGCAACGGGTCCCCGACGCTCCACCCCGAGCTTCCCTGAGCCCGACACCCTGTCGTCTGACTCGGTGGACTCTCTCTAGGCTCAGTTGCGCTCGGTTAATCGACGTGTGGACGAGGTCCAGAAGGAGTTCCACAAGTCTAAAAAAGAGCTCGGGGAAGCCTCCACGGTAGGATCTCCCTTCGTGTAGAAAATTCAAGACAAACTAATCTCGTTGAGCTTCCGCCTCCCCACACTCAAAGCGTACGACGACGGCTCCGACCCCGCGGAGCACGTCGCCACTTTCCGGGCTCAGATGGCCCTTTACGGCATGTCTGATGCTCTAATGTGCCGAGCATTCCTAACTACTCTCCGGGGTTCAGCTCGGATGCGGTACACCTGACTCAGGTCAGCCTCCATATCATCTTTTGATCAACTCGCAAGGGAATTCGAGCTCAATTTCCTAGCCAGTGCACGGCCGAAACCGTCCGCGGCCATGCTACTCGGCCTGAGCCAAAAGGATGACGAACCCCTTTCTCATTTCGTCACCCGCTTCGCCACTGAACTCCAAGGAGTCCTAGATGTCGACCCCTCTCTGATATTGCAAGCATTTTTTATGGGACTGCGTCCATCCAGGTTCTTCAAGTCGTTGGTTGAACAACCGACGGCGACCATCCTCGAGATGCTCCAATGTGCAAACCAATTCGTTGCCGCCGAG
The DNA here is from genome assembly GCA_001649415.1 of Musa itinerans. Classification (NCBI taxonomy): domain Eukaryota; kingdom Viridiplantae; phylum Streptophyta; class Magnoliopsida; order Zingiberales; family Musaceae; genus Musa; species Musa itinerans. The sequence continues at coordinate 35,545 of LVTN01001938.1, read as the reverse complement.
GCCTTAGTGGCGGGAAAACGCAAAGAACACAAGAGGCCTCGCACAGAGCAATCCTGAGGGCAGCCCTCGGGTCCACCAAGAAGGAGGCTCGACCGGCCCGAACCGTCGCCGTCGAGGCCACCTCCTCGCTCCCTGGGCTCGTCCAAAACAAAGATCTTCCTCCAGATCAGAGATATGGGGCTTCTAAGGGCGCCCAACCCGATGAAGACTCCACGCGAGCTCAGAGACCGCTCCAATTATTGTCAGTTCCACCGCGACTATGGCCACGACACCGAGTGCCATGACTTAAAGAACCAGATTGAAGAGCTCATCCGCAGAGGCCACCTTGGGCATTACATCAAGAAGCAGCGGGAACCTTCCCCACACCCCCAAGGCCCCGTTGAACAACAGATAGACGTCATCATCGGCAGTCCGGCTTCTGGAGGAGACAGCGCATTGGGACGGAAAGCCTACGCCCAAGCAACCATGGAAAAGCGTCCCCGGCAACAGGATGCGCTCGAGATCACCTTTCCAGGGGGGGGAAGCCGAGCACCCCAACCATGACGATGCCCTGGTGATCTCGACCAAGATCGCCAACGCTCAGGTCAAATGGATAATGGTAGACACCGGAAGCTCAGCCAACGTCCTATACCTCGACGCCTTCCAGAAGCTCCACTTGACCAAAAAGGACCTTGCCCCCATGGCCTCGGCTCTCACTAGCTTCATCGGAGATTCTATCTCGCCTCTCGGCACTACTACTCTGCCGGTCACCAACGGTGAGGAGCTAAGGTCCAAGACTGTGATGGCTACTTTCATGGTGGTCGGACTCCCCTCAGCATACAACGTCATCCTAGGCCGCCCGACCCTCAACAGGATAAGAGCTGTCATCTCCACCTATCACTGGGCGATGAAATTCCCAACTCATGCCGGGATCGGAGAAGGAGCGATCCTCGGGAGTCAAGGCGATGCTATATGGCAGCTGTCATGCTGCCTAAGAAGATGAAGCCAGAGTTGTCCATGCCCGACCCCCGAGACACTGCCAAGCTGCAACTTTGTCCCGAGTCAACCGAACAGATACTGGAAGTTCCCCTTGACAAAAGTCGGCCATACAGAGTTGTGAAGGTCGGGCCCGAGCTTCCAGAGTGGGAATGGGTCCAGCTCATCGATTTCTTGACAAAAAACGCTGACGTTTTTGCTTGGTCGCCAAAAGACATGCCGGGCATAGATCCGAAGGTCACGCAGCACCATTTGAATGTCTGGCCCCAAGCACGATAGGCGAAGGGATGCCGTCGCCTATGCACAACGATGTCCACAATGTCAGAAGCATGCTCGGGTACCACACCAGCCTGCAGTTCCCCTGACTTCGATAGATTGCGCATGGCCTTTTGCACAATGGGGAATAGACCTCCTTGGCCCTTTCCCTCCCGCTTTGGGACAATGAAGGTTCCTCATTATAGGGGTTAACTACTTCACTAAATTGGTTGAAGCCGAGCCCTTGGCATCCATCACCGAAAAGCAAGTTGAAGGCTTCGTCTAGAAGAATATCATCACCTGGTTCGGCATCCCAAGGGCCATCATCCCCGACAATGGAGCCCAATTCAACAACACAAAGTTCAAAGGGTTCTACCAAAGTTATGAAATTCAGCTAAGATTCAGCTCGGTAGCGCACCCCCAAACCAACGGTCTCGCCGAGGTAACCAACAGAGCAATATGGAGCGTTAAAGACGAGGGTCCTCGGTGCGTAAGGGACCTGGGTTGACGAACTCTCGAGCATCATTTGGGCCTCCCGAACTACACCAAAGACCGCCACAAGGGAATCACCCTTCAGTTTGACATTCGGGACCGAGGCAATGCTCCCACCCGAGGTGGTATTCCCGACCCCGCGAGTGGAAAATTTTGAAGAAGGCACGTCGGAAATTGGACTCCGAGCCAACCTCGACTTTATCGAAGAACGAAGGGCCGACACGCACCTCCGAGCCTTGGCATAGTAAAGGGCCGTAGCAAAACTCTACAACCGAAGGGTGCATCCGCGGTCAATCAAGCTTGGCGACTTGGTCCTATGTAAGGCCGAAGTCAGCAACCCGACGTACGCTTGAGGCAAGCTGGCCCCAAGTTGGGAGGGTCCTTATAGGGTAGCTGATATAGTTTGAGACGGAACCTACTGCTTAACAACGCAAGAAGGAGATCGGTTGCCAAGGACCTGGCACGTATCGAACCTGAAGAAGTTCTACATTTAAAGCAAAAGCCCCCAACCCTCCCGGCTGGTCAGGTAAAAAATCTTGACGCAAAAGCACAAGAGCAAAAAGTGAAGTTCGCAAAGTAAAGTTTCATTGATATGAGAAAAGTTTACATCATCTAACCGGTTGTTACATACAAGACAAAATAGTGCCCAACAGACCAACCATCAAAAGCAAAATACATCCCGAGGGGAACCCTAAGCCTCAAGGGGGTCTACGCTATCGTCGAAGGGGACTTTATCCGACATCTGCACACTCTCATCTTCGAGAAGGATGACGAAGGGATCTTCCTCAATTTCTTGATCGGGGCACCGAGCCCGAAATTGGGCCAGAGCAATACGATACCCGTATTCATAAGTGACCTGCCCCGACCTCTATAGCTCGAGCTGGAAGCCACGCGACTCCTTGTACTCTTATATTACCTTCTTGTTCTTTTCAGGAGCTGCTCGAGTTTCCTCAGCAAGAGTCTCCTCGGCTTTCTTCGCCTTCGCTCGAACTTCCTCCAGGGTCCGCGACAGATCTAGCAGCTCTCCCTCCATCGAGCGAACCCGCCCGCGAGACTCCTTCAGCAAGCGTTGAGTCTCCGCAAGCTGTTGTTCGAGTCTTCCCCGGAGTCCGCCATGCCACCGCTCGGCATCCTCGAGCTCTGACTTCAGTCACTCGACCTCCCCCTCCAGATCGGCCGCTCGGTGCTCGGCCACGACAACGGCCTCCAGAGCAGGTCCCTTCTTCAACTCCTATATTTGGTTGCAGAGCTTAGTGATCTTGTCGCCCATGCAGCTGATCACCCAACCCGCATCCTGCACTCGGTCAATCAGCGTTGTGTGGTAGTGCTGACTCTGCGCGATAAAAGGCAAAGGTCAAGGGTCGACAAAAAGTAAGGAACCGACAAACCTTCTAATCGACACCCTTACCTAAACTAAAACTTGGCAACCTTTTTTATTAGCACCTCCGACGGCGAGCTGTACACTTGCTTTGCTATCGCAGGGATGAGGGCACCTCAGAGATACGCAGCGGAGGAAGAGCCGTCTGTCTAAATTCGACTGCCGAGGGTCAGCCCCGACCAGCGCGGCTCAAGGGGAGCAGTTGCCTCCCCATCGGGTAGATCCCCCATAAACAGAGCCTGGAAGGGCTTATCCTTGGCACGTGCCTGAGTGCCGTAGAGGTCTCAGGTCGACCCAAGCCTTTTACGAGTCAAGACCTTGGACTTCTTGCGCGAACGGTCGGGCTTCGAGCTCATAGGCCGATCTAGATCCTCCGAAGCTGGCACGATCGGTTCCGAAGGCTAAGGGGCTGAAGAAGCGTGAGGCATCCCTCTCATCTCCTTCAGATTCACCATATCTACCTAAGAAAATCAGGACCATTCAGCGAAAAGGTAAATTTGTGACCAAAGTAGGAGGACGGGCTCGAGCCATACCCCGAGGAGTCGGACTAAGCCCCGCCTCGACCAACCACTCCTCAGTCATGTTTCTAATCACTCGAGAAGAAGAGAGAATCTCCTTCAAGCACCCGAGCTGCTCATACTCGTCGTTAGACAAACCCGGGGGGGAATTGTCGATCGACTGAGACGACCATCGAAGATCAAAACCCCAACCTCGACTCTTCCACCCCTTATTATTGGAAGGAGCCCCACTCACCCTCAAACCTCCCCAAGATGACAAATAGTAGCCGCCTGCTCCCTTGGAAAGACGGAAACAAGAGAAGAAGAGCGAACAGGTTGGAGTGATGCTCGCCCCTCGGCATTCCCGGAGGAAAGCTACCAGATAACGCCACGAGTTGGGTACCATCTACGATGGCGAGATTCGCCATCGTGAGAGGCAAGCCTCGATTATAGGGTGCAGGGGGAACCGAAGTCCCGCCTCGAGCACATCCAACATCAAACCAAACCCGTTTGGGAGTGGGTCATAGACACACTGCCCTAACCGAGGAGCATAAAGCTCGTAATCAATCGGGATGCTATAGCGCTCTCGGACGCGGCCAAGCAATTCCTCGGTCACAATAGAATTGAAATCATGCAGCGATTTCGAAACTTGAAGGGGCCGCACGACCTTCTCGTTCACCGGGGAGGCCCCACCCGACAACAGGCAAGTTCCCCTAGGACTACTTGAAGAAGAAGGAGACAAAGAGGAGGAGGATGAGGAAGAAGAAGAGGACATCCCGACCGACCTGAACTGCTAAATAACTGAGGAAAAACTGAGGACGACGATGACCGAGGAAGAGAACCAGGAAAACCGCAGAGTGAATGAGCAAAATGGAGCCGACAAGGGGACTTATAAAGAAAAATCCATTGCCCGAAGCAACCCTTCGCCTACTCAAAAGAGGAAGACAGCTCATTTCATCATAATGGCTCATGAGAAGGAGCGCCCAGGCCCAAACTCCCAAGCAACGCTGCGAGAAGATACGCAAAAGGACTCGAGAATCCCGCTCAAAAGATCCGAAACCCAGTTAAGAACTAGAGCTCCCGCCAAAACCAAAGTCGAAGCCGGCTTTTCTTCCATTCCCCAAAAGGCCAAAAATTCAAATCTCCCACTCAAAGACATCTTGCAGAGATCGGATACCTTCTCGCCCAAACCAGTGCCCGAGTAGTGTTGCTCGGGCCAGTCACACGCAGCCCATCGGCGCTGCGCTCAATCATCATTTTAGCAACTGCTCGGCCAGGCTAGTCCCTAATGCCTGAGTAGTGTTGCTCGGCCAGTCACACGCAGCCCATCAGCGCTGCGCTTAGTCATCATTTTAGCAGCTACTCGGCCAACTAAGTGACTGAGTAGTGTTGCTCGACCAGTCACACGCTACCTATCGGCACTGCGCTCAGTCATCATTTTAGCAACTGCTCGGCTAGGTCAGTCCCCAGTGCCCGAGTAGTGTTGCTCGACCAGTCATACGCAGCCCATCAACGCTGCACTCACTCATCATTTTAGCAGCTGCTCGGCCAACTAAGTGACCGAGTAGTGTTGCTCGGTCAAACAAATGCTCGAGCCATGTTACTCGACTAGGCCAATCCCTAGTGCCCGAGTAGTGCTGCTCGGTCAAGCCAGTCCCTAGTGCCCGAGTAGTGTTGCTCGGCAAATCACACGCAGCCCATTGGCGCTGCGCTCAATCATCATTTTAGCAGCTACTCGGCTAACTAAGTGACCGAGTAGTACTACTCAGCCAAACAAATGCCCGAGCCACGTGGCTCAATTAGGCCAATCCCTAGTGCCCGAGTAGTGTTGCTCGGCCAATCACACGCAATCCATTGGCGCTATGCTCAGTCATCATTTTAATAGTTACTGAGTAGTGTTGCTCGGTTAGTCACACGCAGCCCATCAACGTTGCACTTTATCATCACTTGAATAGTTGCCTGGCCAAACATGGGCCTGAGTAGTAACGCTCAGCCAAGCCAATGCCCGAACCACGCCGCTCGGCCAGGCAAGTCCCCAGTAGTGTTGCTCAATCAAAGGCAGATCCGAGCAATGTTGCTCGAACAAGTCTGCATCCAAGCAAGCGTCCTTCAACCTGGGATTTCGGAATAATTGTTGGGCTATCCCTACATCCAAGACGCACAGATCGGTCGGCTCAACCTTCCGGGGATGTTCATCAACCTAATCAGCACTAAGGAGGAAGTCCCTGACCAACCAACTGCCAGACTACCAATCCAAACACAATAATCGACCCAACCTGCAAGACGCACTACGCCATGCACCAGGCCCCTCAGAGAGGAACCCGATGCATGCCTTCTTCCGGGGGGGGCAAGGATGATATGGCATATTTTGGCACCACCTACGTGGCAACAGACAGAGGACCATCGGGCTGACGCAGAGCGACACCTCAAACCCGGACGAGGCGTACAGGTCAACGCCGGACACCCTGAAGCTGTTCCGCAAAACTCAGGACGACGCTGCACAATGCCAACCCAAGCGGCGCCCCTCGGTGCCAACCAATACGGGTCGGTCAGCACTTGGTGCCGGACACCTCGGAGCCACTCCGTAAAACTCGGGATGGCGCCACACGGCGCCAACCCGTACGATGTCGGACACCCTAGAGCCGTTCCGCAAAACTCGGGACGGTGCCAACCCGAGCGGCGCCCCTCGGTGCCGACTAGTACAGGTCGGTCGGGGCACGTCTACAGAGTATAAGTCATCCTTCCGAGGAGTCAACGACCATTAAAGGACCGTGTACGATCGACCGTCCCAGAGCAGATATAAAAGCCAACCCTCTGACCAATGAGGGGGGGATCGAATACTGAACTCTCTATCATTCCACTTCATTCTAACTTTAGCTTTGGAGGGGCAGAGCCGGGAAATCCCCCTCTGACCTCGTCCTGAGTGCAGGGGCCGGCGACGAGAAGCGAGCAGTGAAGCCCGCAGCTAAACCCGACCCGACGTTCGTTTCTTCCACCCGACTCATCCCGGACCGAGCCGTGCTGATTCCTCGGCCACGGCGTAAAGATTCATCAACAGTACCTTTTAGATCACTAATTAACATCATGGAAAGGGGAATTCTAAGATCACAAAATGTCGGGGAAATCGAAGCATTTGAGCTGCAACTCCATTCTCCTACCAATTGGCATGATGAATATAACCCCCTTAAATGGAAAATCGCAGTAACAAGAGAGAATTTTTCGAGTACACCACTTAAATTCAATACAAAACATGTTAAATATTACGCAATCCTTTCTTGTTTGAGTTCAATTTTACGAAACCTATGAAAGAATATGTATTCCTTCTCACAAGAGATGGATAAGATCAGATTAAAGATCCACGATAGATGACAAAGCTAGTCGTTTTCAAGAGAAGAGAAGATCGACTGACCGGAGGCTGTGAGGACTCGGCAGACTTCCCCCTCTCCTCCGCCCCGTCGCGGCCTTCATTGTCCATGGACGCACTCCCTTCGCTGTGTCTTCTCCCTCTCCCTGGTTCTTGTCGATCCCGAGTTGACCACGATACACACAATGCCCTCGAGTTGTGATCTAACGGTTGAGATGTGTTGTTCAACCGAGTTGGTCGCATCTAACCCTTCATTTTTGGAGTGGATCTTCTTGTCGAGTCGGATCGGGTACAATGGTCAAACCCGAACCCGACCTCCTGAGTCTTCCACAAAAGAGCAAATGTGCTGAACCTTGTAGTGTTAAATTGGTTATTGATATAATACAATTATTTAACTATATAAAAAGTTTAAAAGGGGGATTTATGTACCAATGGACTCTAAATTCTACGTCTTAGAAAAAAAATAAAAAAAATAAGCCGAGATATTTAGACAATATGTTCAAACATAGTTAAACATGAGCCACAAGAGTATCCGGATCCCTTTTCTACTTAGTGTTATATATATATATATATATATATAGACAAAGATAATAAATAGTACCAACAGAAAATACAGATTAACAAGCTTTTCTTGGAATTCAAAAGAATTGCCAAGAGCACCGGTGCCAGTGTCACTGAAGCAACTGCACATTGCTTACGCCATCTCTCCTTGCAGAAATGTGGAAAGAGGAAGAGGTGGTTCTAAACACTGTTCTCAATCCTGATGGCATGTCATTCTCTGTTGAATTGGTCTGATGGCTCTGAACATTCCTCCAACAGATTCTGCTCTCGACCTTCCTCCCTGTAGGAACGATAAGATTGAAAGAAAACCGAGGAAGAACAAAATGTTTCTTACAATGATAGACTTGTCGATTCCAACAACTGCACCACCTGTGAGAGGAGTGGACCTTGATTCTAAAATATAATCTAAAGAATCATTAATATAAATATAATATAAATAATAAAAATAAAATTTACATGGATCGGTAGAAAAATGAATTACAATTTTTGTTGTGTGAGTACAAACTATTAAGTTTCCTGAAAATGTTCCCGCCAGTTAAACCAAACTTAAGCACTAATTTTCTCTAACACTCTCTTACATAAATCTTGAATAATTCATCTCATTTTTGTGCTTATTAATCGAAACTTTGCGATGTAGAAACCATGAGTGGCATTTAATCAAACAAAATTCCGATCACACTCACATTTTTGTCCTATAACAATTCCTTAAAACTAGCATTGTTTTGCAATACCAAATGGTGATTGCATCCTCTCCGAGAGACAATACTACTGCAAACCCACCAGTCTCATCTTTCAAGAGCAGTTTATACATGGAAATAATCACAGCTGTTATGCAAGGGGAACCACTCCTTTTTGTCTGAGCTTAATAACTCTTATAATTTGAAGAACCAACGCCATACATTGACTACATTTAAGTTGAGCACAGTTTTGCCATAATTGAAGAAAGAAATTGGGCCAACATCTATGATAATTTCTGGACAAGCAGAAACCAGTACTGGTGCCAAACATAACAGGCACAGTTATGCTCATGTAGTTTCAGAAAAGAGCTTCTTCAGTGAGAAGATGCCACTTAACTATCACGCAATATACATCGATACAACAAGGTGTTTCCCACAGCTTAAGAATGTTGCAGGAAAAAGAAAAAAAATTGGCTATTGCTGACGGGCTGTTGAACTCGTAGGAGAACACCTCTTTCTACCCAGGCCAACTATTCTAGAATTCATTGTTGATTCCGACAGGTTGGGCAGAACCACTTCCCTTTAAATCTTGTTTCTGGAGTGAGTCCGACACATGAATAATGGAACCATTCACCTCCTTCACACTGGACCCCAACGAAAAAAAAATTGCAGATTGAAAATGACAGGTATAAGATCAAAGTAACATTAGACATGCAAAAAAATGTTAACAATATTTCAAAAGAGATGATACACTCAAAAAATATGTAAATATGTGCTTTTAAATTTATATAGTAAATCAAAAATAATAAAGGTGGAATGGGGGTACATATAAGAAAATATTCTATAGTGGCAGAACATGGAAATCCATTAGTATGTCCACCATAATATAATTTCACAAATATACATCTTGCATCCACCTACGAAACACAAACTAAGAAACCAACTACAAGGTTATTGGCATTGTTTAAGTGGATTTTCCTCATCTGGCAGGAGAATGTTACGAACAGAATAAACTGTAACGATCAAAAGAGTTCCAATATGGCATTATTTGTTTTTTAATGTGAAAAATAAGTGAAAAAGTAAAACGGATTCTTGTTTCAGATGTATGCTACCAATTTAAGATGAAGGAGAACAAGGCTGGTTTCCTAAGCATTGTCACCATTTGTAAATCACTTATATGATAAGTAAATTCCAGAGGATGTAACATTAAGAACCCGATATCCATTTACGGAAATGTGCTCCATAGCTTCAAGGTGCATAAAAAAATTATGTACGATATGAAGATATGAAAACAACTAAATGACTATGGAATCAAACTTAATGCTTTAGAGCAGTGGAGGGATACCTAAAAATGAATGGATGTAATGCTACGTGGGAATAATAACATTTTCAAATGAAAAATCAGAAGAGGAGAATAGACAAAGAACAAGTGTGCTAGCATAAATTCTTAAATCAACCTTCACTGCGATTAAGTCAGGCACTTCATTGATTGGAAGCTATTTTAACAAATAAAAGGTGAAGCAAACAAAAAGCTTGACATGCAAAAAGCCTATTGGAAGAAAATGTTCTAAAAGGTGATGTCCAGAAATGCAAGAAATAAACCAAATAGCCTGGAAGCTTACATTTTCATTGTCACATGCGATCATATCTCCAAATGACACCTGGAAATAGAGAAAGTAAAGGGTTTCATTTATGATATCATAATATTATGAACGTCGTTATGAAAGAACAACTACATTTATGAACAGCTCGTATTAGATAGTCTATAAAGGTCAATACGAAACCTGATGGCAGACACAATATGTTGGCTCATTTGGGTCAATAGGTTGATCAACGTCAGCAGATGCTGGAATATTTTTTCTATCACTACCTGGAGGAGGCATAAGTTCTATATCCATATCCCGGTCTCTATCCCAATCCCTTTCTCTGAGCCTCTTTGGTTGAGGAGTTAAATAACCTCCCTTGCGTTTTTCATCCCTATTCACTACAGGAAGTGGAGGAAGAATAGCTGTTTCATCTGGTGGAATCTTTGCTTCTGTTCAACAATAATGAAGTCCTGGTTGAGTTATCCAATTTAAACGACAGAAAACTCTAATAACCTTCTAATTAGTAGCAAAGCATCACATTTATTAAGTCAGTAAACAAAAAAGATTAATTATTTCCAGAGTAACCTTTACATAAGTTGCAGAAATATGATTTTAAATGCAACTATTTTGAATTCAGCAGCACCAACTCCTGGAGAATTACCTGCGTCAATACTTGGCATGACATTCACAAGAATTCAGACATGGAACCTCTTCAAGATGAAGAGGGGAACTGACCACTAGGCTAGGGCCCAGTTGATGGTTAGATTACTATCTGGTAGCATCAGAATAAACAAGATAACTAGGACTTAATCAGAATAACTGCCAAAAAAAATTTGCAATACCTTGCTTTAAGTCTTCTGCAAACTAGTTCAAATCCTCATCTAGGCGCTTCAAATGGCTCTCTATCTGCATGGCATCCTAACTTAGCAGAGGAGGACCTACATCTAAGTGGATCCAAATAAATTATAGAAACAGGAAAGAAGCATCATCCAAATGTGGGTAATAAATCTTGGGGAAAATCTGAAAAATAGATAACACATTCTAGAGGACTATGTGAAGACTAAGGTGCATTCTGTTAGGAAAAGGTCGAAACTAAGAGGATGGGGTGAATTAGTGCAGCGGTAAAAACGTCGGTTTTGTAAAATCTTCATTCGTTGAAAACCGATCTCGGAAAGATAGCTTGAAAGCGTATGCGAGCATAGGCGTAGTAAAAGCACAGTAAGGATGAGAGGCTGTTTGCAGTTAATGTAAATTGCAGGAAGTAAATGCAAACCAGATTTTATAGTGGTTCGGTTGTCGTGACCTACATCCACTCCGCCGATTCCTCTTCCGTCGAGGCCACCGACATCCACTATCGATCTTCCTTTAATAGGCGAAGATCAACCTCCTTCTTACACCCCTCTTCTCCTTTTCACAGGTTTAGGAGTCAACCTTTACAAGCACTCACTCATCTCTCAAACTATTCTAACTCTTAGACTAGAAGAGGAGGATTCTTACAAGAGATTTCTATAACGTTTTCCTTTTTTAAATTCTCTATGCTTGTGTGTGTTAACCAAGGATGAGAGAGGTATTTATAGGCCTCAAGTTGATTCAAACTTGGAGCCTAAAAATATCTCATCCCAGGTCTCCCGGGTACGGGCGGTACCACCGCCTGTGCTGGGCGGTACCACCGCCAGTGTCAGTTTGACATTGACACTGCACTGGGCGGTACCACCGCCTGGCACCCTGCCACTAGGCGGTACCACTGCCCAGTCTGGGCAGTACCACCGCCTAGAATTCCTGGGGTGCTGTTCCCCAAGCGGTGCCACCGCCGGCCAAGCTTTCAGCATCCTGGTTGGGCCTTAAATCCGACCCAAACCAGCCCAACTTCGGGCCCAGTTGGCCCCTAACAGAGTTGATGGGATTACCTCTCAATCCCCACTCCAATTATGTGCTAACTACGATTCCTAAGACATATTCTAAGCAAAATAAGTCTGGTTTCTTCCTGCGAGCTTCCGACGATCTTCTGACGAACTTCCGACGATCTCTCGGTAATGTTCCGACGGACTCCCGGCAAGCTCCTGGACTTCACGACGATCTTCTTGACGAGTTCCGACGAGCTTCTTTGGCGAGCTCCAGGACTTCTCGGTCAATTCCGGCAGAATTTCCGATGAACATCCAAACTTCCGACGAACTCTCAAACTCCCAACGAAATCGCGTTCTTGACTCCGGGACTTCATTTTGCTTTATGCCTTGCTATCGTAGTTAATCCTACACGCATAAAAACACACTTCGATCTAGACAATTATTACTAAGCATGAATCATGTCGTCCAGTATGTCATTGGTCCATCGACGCTTCGTTCGATTCTTCGGCGCATCGTCCTCTCTTACAGCCTATTGCCCAATCGACCAGTTGACCTTTGCAACTCCGATATCCTTGGCGCAATATCCGCTTTTATTGGCCCGATGCCCGAATTCACGGCTCGAAGCCTTCTGCCGATACGTCGACCGATCCTCCGGCCCGACATCCAATCTTCTGATATGTTTGCTCTGGCCCAACATGATTCTTCCTGCTTTAATTGTCTCTCCCTGATCGAAGCATCCTGCGTCACTCAAAACACAGACCAAATCATAAACACTTATCAATTGGTTTCATCATCAAAATCCGAGATTCAACACATTCCATGTACTAGATATCCAAGTAATGAAATCTTCAAATGAGCTTAAAAGACCAGGTCTTCTAGTCTCTTCTCTGCCCATAATATGTTCCATGTTGAGAAAAAATCTCAAAAGTAATGCAGTTTGGTGGATTCTTACTAAGCTAAGTGCATTTGATCGATTAGACATCCAAGGATAGACATCTTTAAATGGAGACTGCAGAAGAATGCTTTGATCCTCTTCTGTGCACATAATCTGTTCCACATTTTCTCGATCCACTGAATCTTACCTAGGGGTGCATGGAGTATGGACTATTGATACTTCATGCAAAATTATATCAAGATAATAGTGGGGTAGCCAAAAAATGTATTCCCTTGGGTTTTATGGCAAAGCACTTTCCGTAAATAAGCATAAAAAGCACTATATATAGAGATGTATGCAAAAAAAACTTTCCTGTAATATTCAAACACAATATTTTGGTTTCAGTACACCACAACAAGATGAAGGTGCTCATAGACTGAGGTGACGGGTCAGGCAGGTCAGCAAATTGATGAAGATAACTCACTTATGAGATTGGCTGCTATCACCTTCTTAACAATGCTTGCCACAGTGGAGATGTATGGAGATAAATAGCAAGGATCAGTTTGTCAAGATGCCAAGAACCTTTTTCACCTACACATTTTACAAATTTCTTTTGTAAATGTTGTAATTATTTTTTGCTTGACAAGTTCCCTTTTGCATGATAAAAGCGACAAAAGTACAAGTACAACTATGCAAGTTATCTTCCCTTACCAACAATAGTGCATGAAATCAAGGAATGAAGGAGAATAATACAATGAAAGACAGTTTCTTGTTTTTAAAGTCCCTCACTTTGCAAATGATATTGCAAATAAACATGCAGTCATGTTGATCCCATTGATATGCTTCAGATGTCCTAGATTGTATAGTAATGAAGTAAATGTGGGAAAGCATATCAGGATTCAGAGAACACTATAGGGTTTTGGTCTAAACATGCTGAATGATAAATTAGTCAAGAGGAAATTTAATGAATCCGTTTGCAGATTAAGATGCCTCATACTTGAAATTCAGTTTTTATAGTGGAGCAGTTGAAACTGATCCTATTCCAATGTAAAAGCTTGTAACACCCTTCATCTAGGCTCTTTCAGATCAGGATCAGCATATCATAAATTGTTGATTAACAAAATAGGTCACAAGTTAGTCTTTTAAGTGCATGGCAGGTCTATTCTGGTCAATGATCGGAAAACTTTGCTATTAACTTTTAGAATGCTTCATACACAAAACCATGTAGGAATAAACTAGGGTTGACTATTGAGATGATTTCTAAAACTCCTGTCATAAACAAAAGGTTGGCTACGGGTTCACAAGCTTGTTGAGCTAGCAAAACTTTCTCTGTGCACAGGCTCAATGCATTTTCCTGGCTAGCTTCAATCTCTTTTTTCATCTTCTTATATTCTGCCTCATCATCATCATGGATTACCTTCTTTGAGTTGTGAGAAGGCATTCCTAAACAAGACCTTGTTTGTTCTTTTGTCTGGTTTATAATACCTGCTTGCAAATCCAGGAGTACAAGAATAACTGAAGATATCAAGAAAAAGAAAGGAGGATAACAACAATACAATGAAATATACACAAATAGATATTTAGAAATAATATTTGACAGCTTTATCTTGTTACAATGGATATTTTATACCAGGTCCAGTGTACATCTTGTTAGGATCAAGAGCGCACTAAGAGGGGGGGTGAATTAGTGCAGCGGAAAACTTTTACGATTTCAGAAAATATTTCGTACGTTCGAAGGAAATCGATTTGGAAGGATAATAACTTTAAAACGTAAGAGTGCATAAGTGTAGTGAAAGCAAGATGAGGAGAAGAAGCACTTTGCTATGAAATGATTTGCAGTTAAAGAAGATTGCTTAAAACGAAATGCAAACCAAATTTAGAGTGGTTCGGTCAACGTGACCTACATTCACTTTCAGATTCCTCCTCCGACGAGGTCTCCGGCGTCCACTAAAGGCCTTCCTTCAATAGGTGAAGACCAACCATCTCTTTTACAGCGCTTTCTCCTTTTCACGGGTTTAGGAGAGAACCCTTATAAGTCTCACTTCCTCTCTTGAATGATCTCAACACTTAGAAAGGGAGGAGGAGAACTCTAGCACTTTTACAACTCTTTAACACTTTAAAGACTCAATAATATATCAAGTTTTCGTTCCCTTTCATGCAGAAAAGGGTGGGGTATTTATAGACCCCAATGGCTTTCAAAAATGGAGCCAAGAAGTGTCTCATCCCGGATTTCTGGGGTCCTGGCGGTACCACCACCATTACTGGGCGGTACTACCGCCTGACACCTGACACTGGGCGGTACTACCGCTCATTCTGGGTGGTACCACCGCCTGACAGAGCTCAGAGACCGAGCTCTGGCGGTACCACCGCCTGATAGGGGCAGTACCACCGCTGGCAGCAATAACTGCCGGCGGTACCACCGCCCAGAATTCTTAGGAGACCGAGTCTCCCAGGCGGTGCCACCGTCGGCCCTGGCGGTGCCACCGCCGACCAGGAATTCAGGGGTCGAATGGGCTTGCTCCATTCGGCTCAATTTAGCCCTGTTAAGGGCCCAGTTGGCTCCTAATTAAGTTAGTGGGATTACCTCCCAATCCCAACTTAATTTACACTCTAATTACGATAATTAAGACATGATTACTGCACTTCATGTTCCGATGCGTCAATCGCTCTTCCAGCGAGCTTCCGGGGTACTTTCGACGAACTCTTGGCATTGCTCCGGTGGACTCCCGGCAAGCTCCTAGACTTTGAGACGATCTTCTTGGCGAGTTCCGATGAGCTTCTATGGCAAGCTCTTGGACTTCTCGGTTGGTTCTCGCAGAACTTCCAACGAACGTCCGGACTTTCGACGAACTCTTGAACTCCCAACGTGATCTCCATCTTGACTCTGGCACAACACCTGCTTTATGTCTTACTGTCATCGTAGTTAATCCTGTACACTTTTCTCAACATATAGTTTAGATCAGACAAATTACAATTGACTTCATCATCAAAATCCGAGATTCAACACATCTAAGATTATTAATAGGGAAGGTTGGTCCATTGTAACTGGCAAGCACATTTCACAACAGTAGATTTTGCATGCATATTAAAATTAAAAACTAAATAAACTGGAACAAAATATAAGCATTTGTCACTACAAGGAAAAATAGTTCATTAACTATTCCAATCATATCAAGATCATCTTTTTGTATTTGTACTTCTTTGATATGCTTTTCTTTCTATATACTTTTCATACAAGCAGCATCCTCTTGGACTATTTCTAATCTCTAAAGATATTATGTTTAAAGACCAAGTAGGATTAAAGAGTAATGTGTTCTCGGAAAACATAGTTATAAACCATAAAATTCGAATTCATCTTGTGTTTTGTGTGTCTACACAAGTATGTAAAAATATTCAAATACGAAAACATAGAATCTTAATATTCAAATAAAAATTAGAATTCTTCTCAATTAAATTTGTCCAAATGTGCTTGTTTTATTATTATTCTTTTCTTCTGTAAGGAACAAGGTTGGGTATTGTAATGATCCTATGATGATGACCACCTATACAGTCTCATCAATATAGAATTAATATCTTTTCTTAATAAAAAATGAATTATTGTGATAGTTGGATTAATTTTTGTCACTTTTGCAAGAATTTTCCCAATAAAAATTAGAACTCCTAACTTGACAAATTTTCTGCGTATATTCTCTCATTACACATATTTTATCATGAGACTTGGTTTTTGCACTAATATAATAAAGTTGAATGACCAAAGCAAAACATTAATCATTATAAAGATTGTTAGAAATTTTATCAATTTGCTACCAAAATCATCCGATTGAATTATTTTTACTAGATTCTTTTATATTTTTAATTCCATATACAAACCAAATTTCTCATAAATCACCATTATTGCATAAAATTTCCTTGTATCATCTCTACCCTGCTTCTTATTTTCTCCTTTAAAGCACTTTCATTGAATAGTTTTATTTGCACAATAATATGTTTTTTTCCCCCTTAATCATTTCAGTATTTGTTCTACCAAGACATTACCCATGTGGTCGAAACAACATCAAGATAACAATCCTTCAAGCTATCCTATTTTTCTTGTTCAATCAAGTTTTGCAGCTCCTATGAGACGATCAGATGAGAAGAACAGGCAGATCATCAATTAGACAGCTTTTATTTGTCCATAAGAATTTGCCTTCTTCATTAAGATTCTAGTTTGTCCATATCATCAAGTGCAAATGGCACTCTCTCAGTCTTCTTCCTTTGAGTTTCTGCATCATGTTGCGTAGACCTCAAACAATCAAGCTTGCAATTCAACAGAGACTTCAAAATGCTGGGCCTTCAACAATGCATTGTTGAGTTCATCCTTATGATCTTGAAAAATATTTTGTTCTTTCTTTTGCTCCAGATGTTCAGAGAAAACCTACAGCCTTGTCCTAACCTAGGATTCTCTTTCTTCCCAAAAGTGGTTTTAGGGTTTAGAATTAAGGCTTCTCTTTGTCCCAATAGTGCACCTGAGTTAATTTTAGAGCCAGAAATTCTTGTCCAGAACTGTTTCTCCTAGCATCTGTGACAGAACAAGCTTAAAGTTCCATGATCTCCTGGTGTTTCAGCTTAACATGATGCAACTCTTCAACATTTTGAGAAAGTTCCTTGACCTCAGTTATATTTTCTCAAGTATTCCAAAGTATCCATCAGATTTCCATAGAGCAGCACACTTATCTTGTCCCACCTTCAAATTATGTCTGATCAGATGGAGCAGTTTCTGCTTTTTCATATTTTTTCCTTTTGACTGTTCCGGACAGTCCATTTCTTCATCCATTTTGGCTAGCTTTTTCTGGACACAAAATCTCTTCTTTAGTTAGGATATGTCAGCTTCTTGTTGTTCTAAATGAAAACAATAAAATTCATTCAGCAAATTGATAGTCGCAATAATTATGACCCATTTGATTGAAGTAATGAGTATTCACATCCTTGATATTTCATAACAAGTTTAGCATGTTGTTCTGAGCATGTAAATACAATCAACAACATTTCAGGAACTTAACTGATTAACTTCCACAAATATTCACAACAAATTTCATAAAGTTTACTATAAGTTGGAAGTAGAGGCATGTCACATGGATTATTCAAAAACAAATCCATCAGTCAAGTATGAGAGGAATCACTAGATCTCACCACTGGAACAAAAAATGAGGGATAGCTTTTGGTAGAGAAATCTTGAAGTACCTTCCAGCTTTTCTTTGGCTTCAAGAATTTTGAATAGCCTGCACATAATGGCCATGTCACCAAGAGATATTATTTATCAGATCAATAAAATTTATCAGGTTGTGTTTTGGAACTACAGAATTGGAAAATATTTTTTTGCTGCACTCCTCACCTGCAAAAGGAGGAACTCATTTCCTTCATGTCCAAAAGAGTCCCAGGATGAGATGATAGGTTCTGCTTTGCAGAAAGATCAAAGAATTAAAGTTGCCACTAACCAAGGAAATTTTTATCCATTGGTATTTCTGTTAAGCATTTCATCAGACAAGTAGTAAGTAGGCGGGGTGGCAGTGTATAAGAAACACCAACTCAAATTGTTTACCTAAAAATGTGAATACACACACATCCAGTCATCAAAATCTTTTTCAATTACAAACTGAGTTGTTCTGTATTCAAACATTTCCAATATACATACAGAAATTAAGATGATGTTCAGATCACAGAAAACAACAATCAGTCATGCATAAAACAGATGACTAACCCAAAAGAAGCATTTAGATGATACTCAACTAGGAAAATAATGTAGAACAGTCACAGCAGCAACCTACCATGGTGGCAAAGCTAATCTAGCGAAGCTGAAGGTTAACATGGGAACACTGAGCTTTGAGCTGTGCCTACCTATTCAGTTCATACTAACTATGGCTTCGGCTGTTGTGCTTTCAGTGGGACTGCCATTGTATCTGTACCAGAAACTGATAGGGGATAGTTCACCCCACTAACCACAGCTCAGTTAGCGCAGGAAACTGGACGCCGTGCAGCCCCAAGTCCTGCTACAATATTAGACGTAAGGGAAGGGAAAATATTCTGCCGTATCGAGTCCTTAGATAAACTAACTTACCATTTTTCACCTAAATACTAACTTAAATATTGGATGACCTTAATCGAGTCCTTGATAAACAATCGAGCAATCTCCTAAGCCACCTTAGAGCTCTTAGCACACATGGCTCTAAACCAAGTCAAGCTAACTCAGATATCATCCACACCCATCGTATCATTATCGCACTAGGAAGAGGGGCTTACAAGGTCTTGACTCCCCTAATAAAAGATATTAAGCACGTTTAGTCCCCTGTTTATTAAGGAGTACAGGAACTAACATTTTATAAGCATTAATGTCACTTTTTGACCTCAGATATGTCTTTTAGAGTTCATTCTACAAGATCAAAAATATATAATATATATATTTAGTCCTCGTGGGACTTGAGGTGTAGAGGAATATAAGCGCTCTTGATAACGATAAATGATAACTTATTAGTTGACGGTCTCCAATAAATAATAACTTATGGTGTTAGAAGGAAGGCCCACATAATTTCTCGTAAGCTCTTGTACTCATGTCAATAATGATAGTTAATAGACCAATTAACTCATCAGGTTTGGATTATGACGACACCTATCGACTGTGATTGAACTAGCATAATGGACTTGTCGATAAGACGCACGGGTATAAAAAGTGCCATTATACATATTTTGAAGAACTCAGGGGTATTGACCATTGATGCTAAAACCTATTACATATTAGTGCGCTAATATCATGTTGACACCCATTACAAAATTTTTTCTAAGATTTAAAGATTATTGTTTTTTTTATTTTGGCACATTATAAAGTGAATTATATATTGATTGTTCGTGCTAACACCCATTACACAATTTTTTCTGTCTTCAGAGGATTTTAAGATTATTATTTTTCGATTTTGGCATATTATAAAGTGAATTATGTGATTGAATTTATTTTATCTTATTTTCAAATGTAACGACATCAAGTTCCTCCAAATCATGTCAAACTCTCACATTAATATTCCACTATCATGCTAACACCGACTCTGATTTTTATTTTTTATTTTTTAAAAAATATTAGGATTATTATTTCTTAAAATTAGTATATTTTAATATGAATTCTATAATCGAGTGTATTTTGAGTGTACCACGATGAATTTCTTTTAAACCATCTTAGACATTTATATTAGTACTTTAGAATCATACTAACAATCATTCTAATTTTTTTTATTTTTGAAGGTTTTAGGACTATTATTTCCTAAAATTCTCACTTTTCAAGATGAATTTTATAATCAAGAGTGTTTTATTTATTTTCGAGTGTAACAAGAGAAAGTTCCTTTGAACCATCTCAAAATTTTTGAAGTTAGTTCTCCACTATCATATTAACACATATTACAATATTTTTTATTTTTGAAGGATTTTAGGATTGTTATTTCTCAAATTTGGGATGATTTAAGGTGAATTTGATAATCAAGTATATTTCAATCTATTTTCTAGTACAACTAGACTAAGTTCTTTGAAACCACATGAAACTTTCACATAATAGTCATATAGGATATTAGCATCCGTTCCAATATTTTTTTTTATTTTTGAAGGATTTTAAAACTACTCTTTCTCGAATTTGACATGTTTTCAAGCAGATTCTATCATCGAGTATATTTTAATTTATTTTTAAGTATAACGAGATGTTCTATAGACCACCTGAACTTCAGTAGTCAAATGACAGTATGACTAGTCCTTCATTTTTAGGTTGATTTTATGGTCATTTTGATACATTTTGGTACGTTAGTAGTCAAATATGACAAAGATTTTGCCTGCAGCTCTGCAATGAGTGTTATTATTATTATTTTTTGTGTCAATTCTTTTCCTTCAGAGTGCAGTCTCTCTTTCATATCTCAATCCTGACTGCTTCCAACTATTGATAAGGTATGACATTGCCAGGGCTATGCAGTGTCTTCTTTTGTGTGTCATTGCTCTTTTTTGAGGATGTAATCATGTACACCACTTTGATTGTTCAACATGAACACCACTACCTTTCAAAAAATGGTGTCCATGCATTAATTCAACTAAGATTCAATTGTCATTCCATGATATCACTATTTTGCACAAGTCCTATTATGTTGCTGTTTCCTCCATACCCTACTGTCATGAATGGTCAACTTGACCTTGGTTAAGAGCTTTTCTGTAAGAATAACTAATGTTTTCCTAATCCAATTAATATTTTGCTTGCAATAACTTCTTTAATAAAAGAAAAAAAAGCCAATATGTCCTTTAAATATCTTTTGCAAGTCTATATCTCAGTTAACAAATATTAGTGAATACTATTTAGTGTTATAAGTGTCTCACTTGCCTCTTAATAGTAAGGTTCCAAATCATGTACTTGGAGTGGAGAAAATAGGCACAAAATACTATATATATATATGTATATATATATGTATATATATATATGTATATATGTATATATATGTATGTATGTATATATATATGTATATATATATGTATGTATGTATATATATATATGTATATATATGTATGTATGTATATATATATGTATATATATATGTATGTATGTATATATATATA
>LVTN01001937.1:40928-51047 GCA_001649415.1 Musa itinerans | reverse complement strand
ATTGATTTCGTCATCAAAATCCAAGATTCAAAACCTTTTGCCGCATAGTTTTGAATTGTTTCGAATGAAACCAAACGAAACCATTAGTGACATATATACCCATTTTATGGATGTTGTCAATAGTTTGAAAGCTCTTAGTAAATCTTTCACTAATCTTGAATTTGTTAATAAAATTCTAAGACCCTTTCAAAAATTAGGATTCAAAGTAATTGCTATTCCAGAAGCAAAGGACTTAAATAATTTTTCTCTTGAAGAACTCATAGGATCATTGATAACCTATGAAATGACTTATAAGGCACATTATAAATATGAGAACAACCTTTTAAATAATAGGAAGGATATTACACTTAAAACAAAGAAGATCACTCGAGCGAAAGCTCAAATGATGAAGATGACTTTGAGCTCCTCACAAGAAAATTTAAAAAGATCATAAAACAAGAATCTAAGAATGAAAATGAACTTAAAAAGGACATAATCATTTGCTATGAATACAAGAAGTTAGAGCACTTCAAAACTGATGTACACAATTGAAGAAGAAAGCACTCAAGGTGAATTAGGACGAATCAAGTGCATCAGAAGATGAAGAGCAAACCAATGAAGACGAGGAAGTGAATTGTGCTTTGATGTCTCTCAATGATGAGGTATTTGACTCAATCGAAACCCCTTTATCTTATGATGAATTACTTAATGTATTTTATGATTTATTTGATGAATTTAAATTAATTGGTAAAAAATATAAATTGTTAAAAAAAGATCATGGTTCTCTCTCTAGTAAATTTAAAAGATTAAAAAATAAGCATGACAATTGCATGTTAACTCCTTGTACCAAATATGAAGTGTCAGATTCATACAAAAAGAAAAATTTATTATTACAATAAATATTAGAAAAAAATTAAAATTGGTAACAACTCATTAAATATAATTCTTGCTAATAAAGGTCATGTACGTAGAAAGAAAAGAGCTGGCTTTGTGAGTGATACTTAACAAAAGCTAACTACTTTTATTAAAGGACCCACATTACATGTTTCTCCTAAAAATAAGTATAATTTTTTACGGCAGACATGGTCATTTTGCTTATAAATATTTATTTAAAAAGTATGGATCACATAAATTAATTTGAGTTCCTAAAGTAATCATAAATGTCGTAATGTCAAAAGATAATATAGGCAGATCTGACCATAAGGGATCCACAATTAAATGGGTACTTAAAGCAAACCCATCTTTCTTATAAATATTTCTACAATCGAAAGTTAGGAGCAAAAGATAATATCATGATAGTGGATGCTCAAGGCATATAACCGGAGATCCAACACACTTCACAAAGCTCACTCGCTGAAACAATAATAATAAAGGAAAGATTATTTGAATTAAAATTATTAACAATATATCTTTTGATTGAAGATGGTTTATGGTTATACTATTGAACTAGATGATTTTTATGATAAAACTTGTTTTTCAGTTTTAAACGATGATGTATGACTTTGACATAAAAGACTAGGGTATGCTTGTATAAAATCAATCACATAAATTAAAACTAAAAAAGGAATGTATTTTTCTTAAAAATTTCTCTATCTCTAAAGCTTATCGAATTTTCATCATAAAGATCCATGTTATTTTTTATGAATCTCTTGAACTATAAAAGTAATTTTGATGATTTGATAAATCAAATTTGAATGAATTTTATCCAAATCATGATATTAATTTCTCAATATTTATAACTTGAAATTTATTTTAAATGAATCAATATCTTTTATTATTTATTCAACTATGATTCTTTTTGCTATTTACTAAAGAGAATATTTATCCAAATGAATCATGAATTTTCTCTTGATTTCTCAGAATTCATAACTAAATATTTCTTTTGAAAATCACTTATTATTTGATCACATAATTTTTTTTTTCTATTTACAAAAGAAGAGATTTGTCAAAATGAATCATGTCTTTTGGTATTCATTATTAGATCTTTCATTATCTTTGATATTAATATCTTTCATGTCATGATTTTCATATATCTCCTTTGTGTTTATAACATGTATACCCCATCATCCAATCAAACTTATCTTTGATATCGTTTATGTGATGATTGGAATATTGATAATAAAGGGAAAATATTTTGCCACATTGTATCCTTCCCTTCTTTTTGACAATAATAAAGGAGGAGAGAAAATTGCCAAACTGGCACATCTCAAGAGAAGTAAAAAACTTGCTAGCTTGCACATTTCAAGAGAAGCTAAAAAACTTGTTAACTTACATATCTCAAAGAGAAGCAAAACTTGTTAGCTTGCATATTTCAAAGAGAAATAAAAACTTGTTAACTTACTAGCTTGCATGTTTCAAAATTTTGCTAGTTGTACCTTTCTCTTTTTTATTGATGATAAAGGGGGAGAAGTAATGATGATTTGAAATTATGCCCAAAGTTCTAATGATTAGAAATTTTAATTTTTGGAATCATGTATATTATGATGTAACTTATGATGATTTAAATTTTTAATATTTTGGAATTATGCATGTTATCATGTAACTTATGATGATTTGAAATTATGATTTTATTATGCATGCAATGATACTTTAACTATGATGTGAAAGTCATTATTTCAACATAAATTTAAAGGTTATCACTCTTTTTGAATTTGAGTTTGCTTTATTTCAATATAACATATAGAGATAGGGGGAGTTTAGTTAAAACTCCACCATCAATTGATTGTCATCATTAAAAGGGGGATATTATAAAATCTTGGATTTTGATGATGAAATCAATTAATAAAATTGTGATCTAATCAGCATTTGAGTGACACAGAACTAACTTCGATCATGGAAAGGCAAATTGATTAAAGTAGGAAGAATCAAACGTTGGGCCGGAGTATATCATGTTAGAGATTGGTCGATATGTCAGAGGATAGACTTCGTGCCAGAAAGATCAGATATTACACCAAGAAGATCGGATGTTGCGGGAGGTCAACATGCCCATGGATTGGGCAATATGTCGAAAGAAAGGACTATGTGTAGAGGATCGGATAAAGCACCGGATGAACCAATAACTGCCAGACAACATAGGATTCATGCTTATAATCATGCGTATCTTGATTGAAGTAGTTTAGGTTGTAATTTAGTTGGTTTTAGGTGTAACCATACCAGCTCAATTAGGGGCCCATTGAGCTTGAATCATGGCTGATTTGAGCCTATCAGGAGGCCCATTCAGTTACCTGAAGTTGGGCCAAGCGGTGACATCACCAGGTTAGGAAGTAGAACCATATATGAGCTGGAAAATACAGAGTGGCAATAGGTGGTACTATTGGTACTTCAAAAAATTAGGGATTTAAATTTTTAGCTCCATTTCTAAAGCCATTTGAGGTATATAAATACCCCACTTATTCTTGCTTGGGATAGCAAGAAAAAAAGTAGAAAGGATACTTGAGAAAAAATATTATAATATCTCTTGAATTATTGAGTCTCTTCCTCCCAGAGTTAGAAGTCTTCTAAGGGAGGAATGAGGTCTAAATATAAAAGAGAGGTATGAAAGTTCTCTCTTTGAAAAGGAAAAAGAATTATAAAGAGGGTAGTTGATCTGTTAGGACCATATCATCACTAAGAGGAGGAGGAAGAGGAGGGTAGTTAATTAGTGCTTACGTAAAAATTACGTCGATTCGGAAAAATTTATTCAATAAAGTTTGTATTGGAAAGATGTTTAACTTGAAAGCATTCGAAAGTGTAGTAAATAAGTAAATCAGTTTGTAATAAGAATAAAAACCATAAAGTAAATGCAAACTGATTTATAGTGGTTCGGTCATCGTGAGCTACGTCCACTCTTGATTCCTTTTCACTCGAGGCCACTAGCTTCCACTACCGATCTACTTTCAACGGGCGAAGATCAATTACCCTCTTACAACCCTTTTCTCATTTTCACATGTTAAGGAGATAACCTTAACAAGCTACTCACCCATCTCTTAAACTAAAATCAAAACTTAGAGCTGGAGAGGAATTCACAAAGAATTACAATAGAGTTTTCACACTATTTTTGTTTAATTTTTTATCTTAACCGAGTAGGGATGAATGAGATATTTATAGGCCATAAATAGATTCAAATTTAGAGCCAAAACGATCTCATCTCGGGTCTTCGGGGTACTAGCGGTACCGTCGCCTGCCAAACTGACAACTAGCGGTACCACTGCTTGTTAGTCTGACACTGGATGGTACTGTTGGGAAATCTTGGGGGCGATATCACATGTACAGCAAAAGAACAAAAAATAAAATCCTCAATTCCCAAAGATATGTTCGTCATCGTGCGAAGATTGGTGCGCAAAAAGCTACAAAATAGAAAACCACGTGTGAGATAGATTATGTTACCTAGGAAGATCGTATATTCATGAATCCCTGTAGATCACTTGGATAGGGTGAAGGAGGTCAAGCGCCCTCCTCTCTAGCGGTGATCCACACAGCATGGCTACGATAACGCTCCTCAAAACTTCAAGCCTGCTTTAAGGTGGAGAGAGGGGAGGAGATTAGGAGAGGCAACCAAAAAGCTATAACCTATGAATTACTAGTTCTCTCCTATTTATAGAGGTCCCCTATCAACTTAACTCTAATGGATCCAACCCTATTGGGTATTGGATCTCCATCCAACTATCTAAGTCTCTTAGATTAGTGGGTCTCTATCCAATAATCTCTCATGGGCTTTTATTGGATCTCATTCATAGGATCCAATAATTCAAGGGCTTATTAGATATCCAATAAGATATGGGCTCGGGCAGATATCTCATATCTGTACCTTTACTCATCGTAATGCCTACCATATGTGTATGACCCTCTAGGCCTAATATTGAGCTGGCCGTGAGTTATACCTGTCAAAACTCCTTCTGGCTCAGTAAATTATTATCTTCATAATAATTCACTCGACTCATTGACTGCGGATGTACTAAGCCACTACGCCGTAGTCCCCAGATGATACAAGGGAATCCAATCCATTGGACCAGTTTATCCTCAGTTATCATATACCGATAGTTCCTCATCCATCTAATATCCCAAAGACCATATACCGGGCATGGTGCTATCAGACCCATACGGTTTCTACTCGAGTCTCGCTCTAATCGGATTCTCTTGGACAACTCTTTCTCTATAAATCCAAATGACCCTAGCTAGGGATTTATCTGAGCAAGAACACATAAGATGTTCCTCTCATGACACTGAGAGTGGATGATCCTCTATCGACACTCAATAGCCCTCGTAAGGTTGATTGCCACTCTCGATAACTAGCTGTGCTAAATTTAGGATATCCAAACCTATAAGTCCAGTATCAAAGAGTGGAGCACTCATATAGGTTATCCTTGGTGTCTTAAGTCTAAGGACCAGATACACCACTAGGACTGCAGAATTGTTGTCTAACAATAAGGTATCATCAACCATTCAACATTCCGTAAGCGGATCAATCAGTGAACTCATTCCCCAATGAGCACTTGTATTGTATCCTTAGTGTCCTCACACGAGCAACTATCAGACCAACTGCATCCATCATATAGACGGGTATACAATACACTAGTCTGTCTAGTTATCTCGATGTCTCTCTCGAGTAACCTATGATCGGGATTATTTAGGATCTATGTATTAAGGCGAATCAGTCTCATTATCGTGATCTCATCACAATCCGATTCCCATTGCACAAATCTAAGGACATCATAATATATATATATATAATAAGTAATATAAAGTGATAAATGCCAAAATAGAATAAGCAAAAAAGACTGCTTGTCAAGTCACATGTGCCATCACTTACGTGATTGGCTTACAGTGCACCTATGACTAGCAATCTCCCACTTGACCTTTGTGAAGCTCAAAGATAATTTAAGACAACGACTTTGTCTATGGATTTGCAATGTTATCTTCGGATGGAACTCTTTCCACTGCTACATCTCCTCGGGTCACGATCTCTCCAATAAGTTGGAACCTTGTCAGAACACTTCTGATGAGAGCCGGGTTCTCTCATTTGAGCAATTGCCCCGTTGTTGTCACAATATAAGGGAATTAGCTCCTTACTGCCTACCATGACTCCCAGATCTATGATAAACTTCTTTATATAGACTCCCTCTTTTGCTGCCTCTATTGCAACAATGTACTCCGCCTCTATGGTCGAGTCAGCAGTAGTATCTTGCTTGAAACTCTTCCAACACACTACTCCATTCAAGTTATACACATATCCCGAATTTGACTTGCTATCATCAACATTAGACTGAAAACTCGAGTCCGTGTAGCCTTCAACCCTAAGGCTACTACCTCCATATACTAGTAAAAGATCCTTAGTCCTTCTCGAGTACTTAAAGATACACTTTACTGCTTTCTAGTGCTCTAAGCCCGGATCTGCCTAATACCTACTCATGACACTCAAAGCATGCGCTATATCAGGCTTGGTACATAGCATGACATACATAATAGATCCTATTATTGAGGCATAGAGTATCCTATCCATGTTCACCCTTTCTTTAGGAGTCTTTGGGGACATACTCCTAGAAAGTGATATCCCATGTCTCATTAGTATGAGACATCTCTTGAAATTTTTCATACCAAACCTTTTAACAATGGTGTTTATATACCTGGACTGGAACAAGCCAAGCATCCTCTTGGATCTATCTCTATAGATCTGAATCCCTAAGATACAGGATGCTTCCCCTAAGCCCTTAATGGAGAAGTGTCTAGATAACCAAACTTTTACTATGGATAGCATTCCTAAATCATTCCCAATGATCAGGATGTCATCCACATATAACACCAAGAATGTGATAGCGCTCCCACTTACCTTCCTATACACACAAGGCTTATCTTCATTCTTAATAAAGTCATAAGATCTGATTGCCTCATCAAATCTTATGTTCCAACTTCAAGAAGCTTGCTTTAGTCTATAAATGAATCTAAGTAACCTACACACCTTATTTGGGCAGTCCTTGGACACGAATCCCTCGGGCTGTATCATATACACCTCCTCCTCGAGGTTGCCATTGAGGAATGCAGTTTTCATATCCATCTGCCAGATCTCATAATCATAATGTGTTGCAATAGCCAATAGAATTTAGATGGATTTTAGCATGGCTTTGGGTGAGAAGGTTTCGTTGTAGTCAACACTATGCCTTTGACGATACCCCTTAGCCACTAGCCTTACTTTATAGGTCTCTACCTTTTCATCTACTCTGATCTTTTTCTTAAAGATCCACTTGTAACCAATGGATATAATACTCTCGGGTGTATCAACTAGGTTCCAAACCTTGGAGTACATGGAACCTATCTCAGAATTCATGGCTTCTTGCCGCTTCCCGGAGTCTATACTCATAACAGCCTCCTTATAGGTCTAAGGATCAATATCCTCAACATCATCTCCTCCAATATGTCACACATATCTCTCAGGTGGATGAGATACTCTACCGGACCTACGTAAAGTTGGAACTTATATGTTAGGTACCTGAACAAACTCGGGCTATAGAGTGGTGCTTGATCTAGGTTCTCCAACCTCGCTTAACTCTATCATGCTCCCACTGTCTTTGTCAAGAATGTGTTCCTTCTTAAGGAATACAGCTCTCTTAGCTATAAAGACCTTTTGGTCCTCGAGATGATAGAAATAATACCCACAAGTTTCCTTAGGGTATCCCACGAACTTACACCGCTCCGTCCATGATTCCAACTTATCGGGGTTATGTCTTTTAACATGGGCAGGGCAGCCCCAAATCTTAATAACTTTAAGATTGAGCTTCTTCCCTTTGCATATCTCATATGGTGTAGACTCTACCGACTTAGTTGGAACTCTATTCAAAAGGTAAGTTGCGATCTCTAGGGCATATCCCTAGTATGAGATGGGTAGGTTAGCAAAACTCATCATGGACCATACCATGTCTAAAAGCATACGATTCCTCCTTTTAGATATACCATTGAGTTGAGGTATATAAGGAGGTGTCCATTGGGATAAAATCCCATGGTCCTTAGGAACTGGGTAAATTTTATACTTAAGTACTCACCTCCTCGATCTGATTAAAGAGTCTTGATACTCTTTCCAGTCTGGTTCTCCACCTCATTCTTATACTCTCTAAATTTCTCAAAGACCTCGGACTTGTACTTCTTTAAGTACACATGTCCATACCTTAGGAAATCATCAGTAAAGGTAATGAAGTAGGAGTAACCACTATTGAATCTCGGATTTTGATGATGAAACTAATTGATAAGTGTTTATGACTTGATTTACGTTTTGAGTGACGCAGGATGCTTTGATCAGAATAAGATAATTAAAGTAGGAAGAATCATGTTGGGCCGGTGAAAAACGTGTCAGAAGATTGGACGTCGAGCCAAAGGATCAGTCGACATATCGATAGAAGGCTTCGGGCCATGGATTCGGGCATCGAGCCAAGAAAAGTGGATATTATGCTAAGGAAATCGGAGTTGCGGAGGTCAACTGGCCGATTGGGCAATAGGCCACAAGAGAGGACGATGCGCCGAAGAATCGAATGAAGCGTCGATGGACCAATGACATGCCGGACAACATGATTCATGCTTAGTAATAATTGTCTAGATCAAAGTGTGTTTTATGTGTGCAGGATTAACTACGATAGCAAGGCATAAAGCAAAATGAAATCTCAGAGTCAAGAATGCGATTTCGTTGGGAGTTCAAGAGTTCATCTGAAGTCCGGACATTCATCGGAAGTTCTGCAGGAATTGACCGAGAAGTCCAGGAGCTTGCTAAAGAAGCTCATCGAAACTCGCTAAGAAGATCATCGTGAAGTCTAAGAGCTTACCGGGAGTCCGCTAGAACATTACCGAGAGATCGTTGGAAGTTCGTCGGAAGCTCACCGAAAGAAAACTAGACTTACGAACTTTGTTAAGCTTAGTAAATGTCTTAAAATTCATAGTTAGCATATAATTGAGATTAGAATTGGGCCAACCTAATTAGGAGATAATTAGGCCAAGTTTGGGCTGTGTTGGGCCAAGAGAAAGGCCCAAACAATGACCAAACAGGTGAAACCGTCATGGCACAATCTCTAAGACTGTGTTAGGCGGTGGTACTGCCAGTCTGGGTGGTGCTACCCCCCAGTCTCAGGCTGCAGGCAATGGTACCGCCTGTACCCTGAAATTTCAAGGGTTTGAATTTTGGGCTCCAAATTTGAATCTATTTGGGGCCTATAAATACCTCAGCTATTCCTACATGGATTAGTAAGAAATATTGAACAAAACCCTATGATTCTAAAGTTGTAAACGTTAGAAAGTTGAGTTCCCTCCTCCCAAAGCTTAGAGAGAGTTCTAAGGGAGGTGTGAGAGGGATACCTTATAAAAAAGGGTTGTAAAAGGTTGTCTCCTAAACCTATGAAAAGGAGAAGAGGGGTGTAAAAGGGTAGTTGGTCTTCGCCCATTGAAAGAAGACAGATAGTGGATGCCGGTGGCCTCGACGGAAGAGGAATCGACAAAGTGGATGTAGGTCATAATGATCGAACCACTAAAAATCTGGTTTGCGTTTCTCTTATGCAATTTACTTTACTGCAAACCACTTTACTTGCTTTACATCCACTATGCTCTTCCATACGCTTTCAAAGTTAATACCTTTATGAAACAGTTTTTCATCGGAAATGGATTTAATCGCAACAAAATTTTGAACCGATATAATTTTTATCGCTATACTAATTCACCCCCTCTTAGTGCCGATTCTTTTCCTAATAATTGGTATCAGAGCCTCATATTTCTCATTTGGTTTAACACCCAAGAGAAATGACTCTTTTCGGCTTTCAAGAGGGTTACTCTCCCATTCATCCTCCTTTGTTCAATGGGACGGACTATACTTATTGGAAAACTCATATGAGAGTTTTCTTGCTTTCCTTAAACCTTGATTTATGGAATATTATTGAAAATAATTTTCGAAGGTCTTCTCTTCCAATGAACCATTGGAATGATTTGGAGAAGAAGACTTTTTCTTTAAATGCTAGAGCGATGAATACTCTATTTTGCTCCTTAGACAAAACTGAGTTCAATCGGGTTTCTACTTGCGAAACGGCTTTCGATATTTAACACATTCTTGAAACCACACACGAAGGCACTAGTAGAGTAAAAGACTCTAAGATTAATATTTTAATGCATGATTTTGAATTGTTTCATATGAAACCA
>LVTN01001937.1:15323-38074 GCA_001649415.1 Musa itinerans | reverse complement strand
TATTTTTGTCATAATTTGAAAATTGATGAATTGCACCATTGTTTTGTTATTCCCCTCTTTTTGCCAATGACAAAAGGGGAGAAAGAATTTCTAGCGTGCATATCATGAAAAGAGGCAAACTTGCTAGCTTGCTAATCTCAAAAGAGAAGCAAGAAGTGCTATCTTGCAAATCTCAAAAGAAGCAATGTTTGCTAAGTTACACATTTCAAGAAGAGGACAAATAGTCTATCTTGAACATCTCAAAAGATGTAAAATTTTGCTAACTTTTATATGTGTAAAATTTGATAGCTTGCATACTATAAAATGATATAAATTTGCTACCTTACATATTCTAACATGATGTAGAACTTGCTATCTTGAACATCACCAAGACTTCCTAGCTTGCAATCTCAAGAGAAGCAATAGTGCTATCTTGCCAATCTCAAGAAGCAAAGCATGTTAAACTTGCACATATAGCAAAATTTACAAACTTAAAATGATACAAATTTTTGCTTGCTTGCATGATGATAAAATTGGAAATTATGTTTATTATGCAATGATTTGAACTTATATCTCAAACATCTTGAAAGTTGCACTTGTCCTTTTTGTTGATGACAAAGGGGGAGAACTATGATGTTATGCATAAGTTTTATGATAACATATTGCTTGGATTTTTGAATCTAAGAGTTCTATCAATATGACATATTGACAGGGGGAGTTTGTTTAAACTCCGAGAGTTAAGGTTAACTCCGTCATCAATTGGTTGTCATCATCAAAAAGGGGGAGATTGTTGAATCTCAAATTTTGATGCTAAAACCAATTAATAAGTGTTTATGACTTGATCTGCGTTTTGAGTGACGTAGGATGCTTCGATTAGGATGAGACAATTAAAGCAGGAAGAATCATGTTGGGCCAGTGAAAAACATGTCAAAAGATTGGACGTCGAGCCGAAGGATCAATCGATGTATCGACAGAAGGCTTCGGGCCTTGGGCCAAGAAGAGCAGATATTGCACCAAGGAAATCGGAGTTATGGAGGTCAACTGGTCAATTGGGCAATAGGCCGCAAAAGAGGATGATGCGCCGAAGAATCGGAAGAAGCATCGATGGACCAATGACATGTCGAACAACATGATTTATGCTTAGTAATAATTGTCTAGATCGAAGTGTGTTTTATGTGTGCAGGATTAACTATAATAGCAAGGCATAAAGCAAAATGAAGTCCCAGAGTTAAGAACGCGATTTCGTTGGGAGTTCGAGAGTTCGGAAGTCTAGACATTCGTCGGAAGTTTTGTAGGAATTGACCAAGAAGTCTAAGAGCTTGCCAAAGAAGCTCATCGAAACTTGCTAAGAAGATCGTCGTGAAGTCTAAGAGCTTGCCGGGAGTCCGCTGGAACATTGTTGAGAGATCGTCGGAAGTTCGCCGGAAGATCGCCAGAAGCTCACTGGAAGAAACCTAGACTTACGGACTTTGTTTAGCTTAGTAAATATCTTAAAATTCATAGTTAGCACATAATTGGGATTAGAATTGGGCCAACCCAATTAGGGGATAGTTGGGCCAAGTTTGGGCTGTGTTGGGGCGAGAGAAAGGACCAAATAGTGACTAAACAGATGAAACCATCGTGGCACAATCTCCAAGACTATGTTAGGCGATGGTACCGCCAGTCTGGGTGGTGGTATCACCCAGACTCAGTCTCTGAGATTGTCTAGGTGGTGGTACCACCAGTGTCAAGCTGCAGGTGGTGGTACCGCCCAATGCAGGTGGTGGTACCGCCCGTACCCTGAAATTTCGGGGGTTTGAATTTTGGGCTCCAAATTTGAATCCATTTGGGGCCTATAAATACCCCAGCTATTCCTGCATAGATTAATAATAAATATTGAGCAAAACTCCATGATTCTAAAGTTTTAAACCTTAGAAAGTTGAGTTCCCTCCTCCCAAAGCTTAGAGAGAGTTTTAAGGGAGATGTGAGAGGGATACCTTATAAAAGAGGGTTGTAAAAGGTTATCTCCTAAACTTATAAAAAGGAGAAGAGGGATGTAAAAGGATAGTTGGTCTTCACCCATTGAAAGAAGACCGATAGTGGATGCTAGTGGCCTCGACGGAAGAGGAATCGACGAAGTGGATGTAGGTTACGACGACCAAACCACTAAAAATCTGGTTTGCGTTTCTCTTGTGCAATTTACTTTACTGCAAACCACTTTACTTGCTTTACATCCACTATGCTCTTCCATATGCTTTCAAAGTTAATACCTTTATGAAATGATTTTTCATCGGAAACAGATTTAATCACAACGAAGTTTTGAACCGACGTAATTTTTACCGCTGCACTAATTCAACCCCCCTCTTAGTGTCGACTCTTTTCCTAACAATCACCAATGACATGAGTTGACATGGGTCCACATACATCATGATGTATGAGTTCCAACAACTCAATGGCTCTCTCTAGTTCCACTAAATGGAAAGTTGGTCAGTTTTGCACGAAGGCAAGGCTCGTAAGTTGCATATGACTTATAGTCGAATGGATCTAGATATCCATCCTTTAGCAACTTTTGAATCATTCTCTCATAGATGTGACCTAGCCTATAATGCCACGGGTATGCACTATTCACCTTATCTCATTTCCTCATGGACACACTTACATTCATGATATGTAGAGTAGTATCTAGCATAAACTAACCATTATGCAATATTCCTCTCGCCAATCTCCACGACTTTGCTAGAATCTATAACAAATTACAAATATAATAAACAATATCGATATCCAGTACCAATGCACTATCATAAAAATCTGA
This sequence comes from Musa itinerans, assembly GCA_001649415.1. Classification (NCBI taxonomy): domain Eukaryota; kingdom Viridiplantae; phylum Streptophyta; class Magnoliopsida; order Zingiberales; family Musaceae; genus Musa; species Musa itinerans. The sequence continues at coordinate 35,304 of LVTN01001937.1, read as the reverse complement.
CAACTAGAGATTGATCATGAATGTATCTGAAGCCTCTCCAAGCTTCTATTTCGCCCTTTCTGTAAGTACTTTTTGCAATTCCTCTTCCAGTGCCCATCTTTGCCGTAGTGGAAGCATTGGCCTTTGTCCTTTGTCGGGTCTTTCTTTGCAACCTTTGCTTTACCTAGTCTACCCATGCCCTTCTTAAGGGACTTTAATGCTTTCCTTTTCTTTCTGGTCTCACCAGTGTAGAGAACTGGCTTCTCTTTTTTAATAGTGCTCTCTACCTCCCTCAACATATTGAGGAGCTTCGGGAGAGTCACCTCAAGCTTGTTCATATTAAAATTCATTATGAATTGTGAAAAGGAATCTGGTAGGGACTGAAGCACAATGTCCACACATAGGTTATCCTCTAGGACCATTCCTAGGCTTATGAGTTTCTCTATCCACTCAATCATCTTTAGGACATGGTTCTGAACCGGTGTCCCCTTAGTCATCCTAGTGTGGAAGATGCTCTTGGATATCTTATATCGCTAAGTTCTTCCTTATTCATAAAACAGTTTGCAAACATGTAGGAGAATGAATCTGGCATCTATCTTTTCATGCTGTCTCTGTAACTCAGGAGTCATGGAGCCCAACATGTAACATTAAGCAAGAGTGGAGTCATCAATGTACTTCACATAGCGAGCGATCTCATCATCACTTGTCCCTTCCTCGGGCGTAGGCATCACTGTATCAAGGACGTACGCGGTTTTCTCCGTCGTGAGAACAATTCTCAAGTTGCGGAGCTAATCCGTATAATTTGGACCAGTGAGGTGGTTGACATCAAGTATGCCACGTAAGGGATTTGAAAGCGACATTTTCTGAAAATAAAGATGTAGCAGAAATAAATAACATGCAAATTTTGTAGAAAATAAATAATCAAGATATTGACTTCTATCTTAATATACTCTCACTATTTTACTGGCAAGTCACACGACACCCTCAGCATGTGAAATAGAAGTCTCCGGCAAACTTATAGTGAGAATTGGGATCCATTCAATGTCTTAGTATAACCTTGAGGGACTGGACCAATCACACTAAGTCCAAAAGGTGTGCAACTCTTGCCGATCATAACTCATTGTGATTCTCGTCTTGTTCAACCTCCGAATCACCATGGTCTCGAGGGACTCGACCAACCATGATGTTCGGTTAAGTCAACACCATCATTATAAGATGAGTTTGATTCGATAATATATCCTCGAGGGACTTGACCAAGCATACCATATCCTTAGGTCACCGGTAACATCTCTATGTCGTAGGCAAGATAACAAATCGCGATATAGGTGAGCCTCGAGGGACTCGACCAACTCAACCTACACCGGGAATCGATCTCTACCAATAACGATGGAAGGTCACATGAGTCAACTAATTGCCTCACATTTATCGACTTAATATTATCGAGAGAGGGGTTTTTATTATTTGGTCTCCTAATATGACATGTCACATATATACATATTTAATATATATCTACATCGCATGTAAATACATATATATATCTAGTAGGTGTATAAGCAATCACACATCACATGAGAAATCACATCAGATGATAATGAACCACAGCCTAATGTGATCAGGCTCGAGTTAGTGGGCCTAATCACTCATATCAAGATCTATGTGTGTAGCGGTGCATCTCCATGCCTTATGATCGTTCATCTCATCCTCATTGGTTCCGTCGGCATCTCAATGCATCGTGATCGTCCGTCTCGTGGGTCCCACTATCGCTTCTATGCTCCCGCTGCACCTCCTCGTGTGATTACAACTTAATCATAGGCATGCAGGCTCGACAATAAACGAAAAATATAATGGAGGCTCATAGGCTTCAATAATAATAATCACAAGTACACACATCACACGGTCCATGATCATCCGTCCACACATCATACATCACATGTAGGACTACTAGATAATAATAATCAATTAAACTTTTTAATTAATTAATATTTTCTAAAATCATAGACATGCAAGGAATTTTTTGAATTCTAAAGGGTATTTTGGTAATTCTGATAGAAAGGACACACTCAAAATTTCTAAAATTCTAAGAGGCAAAATAGTCTTTTGCCCAAAAACCCTAATCCCCTCTTTCTCCCCTTGTTTGCTGTGGGTGTTGTGCCCGCCGGCGGTGCCTCCCCAATGGTTGGGCGCCGTCGCGGGCTGGTGCCCCAGCGGGTGTTTCTGCTCATGGGCGCCTCTGCTCGCGGGGGTGGCTCTTGCAGCCACCGCTTAACTGCGGGCGTTGTGCCCGCAAGCAGTGCCCGCGGGTGCCATTGCTTGCGGTTGCAACTACGCGTCGCAAGTGGCTACCTGCGATCGGCCGGCCGCCTGCGGTTGTAATTATGCGCAGCAACAATTGCTACGCGTAGGCGGCCACTGCTGCAGGCAGCCTACTTGCATGAAGATGGCATCTTCGTGCGCAGCAAGGGCAACAACAATTGCTGCCCTTCCTCGCCTATTGCGTCAACAATTTTGATGTCAAAATTCTTCATAAAATACAACACACGTAGTTCAAAATCAATTTATCGCACGAACAACCTAGCTCTGATACCACTGTTGGGAAATTTTGAGAGCAACATCACATGCGCAGCGGAAGAATGAAAATAAAATCTCCAATTCCTAAAGATACGTCCGTCGTCGTGCGAAAATTGGTGCGCAAAAAGTCATGAAAGAGAAAACCACGTGTGAGATAGATTGTGTTACCTACGAGATCGTATATCCCTGCATATCTCTAGGATACGGTGAAGGAGGTCAAACACCCTCATCTCTAGTGGTGATCCACACAGTAGGGTTATGATGATGCTTCTCAAAATTTTAGGCCTGCTCTAAGGCGGAGAGGGGGGAGGAGAATAGGAGAGGCAACCAAAAAGCTCTAACCTGTGAACCACTAGTTCTCTCATATTTATAGAGGTCCCCTATCAACTTAATCCTAATGGTTCAAGCCCTATTGGGTATTGGATCTCCATCCAACTATCCAAGTCTCTTAAATTAGTGGATCTCCATCCAATAATCTCTCATGGGCTCTTATTGGATCTCATCCATAGGATCCAATAATTCAGGGACTTATTGGATATCCAATAAGATAGGGGCTCCAACGGATATCTCATATTCGAACCTCTACTCATCATAATGCCTACTATATGTGTGTGACCCTTTAGGCCCAATATCGAGCTAGCCATGAGTCATACCTATCAGAACTCCTTCTAGCTCAGTATATTATTATCTCCATAATAATTCACTCGACTCATCGACTGCGGATATACTAGGCCACTACACCGCAGTCCCTAGATAATACAGGAGAATCTAATCCATTGGACCTGTTTGTCCTCAATTACTGTATACCTATAATCCATCATCCATCTAATATCCCAGAGACCATATACCAGGCATGGTGCTGTCAGACTCATATGGTTTCTACTCGAGTCTCGTTCTAATCGGATTCTCCTAGAGAACTCTTTCTCTCTCAATCCGAATGACTCTGGCTAAGGATTTGTTTGGGCAAGAATACATGAGATATTTCTCTCATGACACTGAGAGTGGATGATCCTTTGTCGACACTCAATATCCCTCGTAAGGTTAACTACTACTCCCGACGACCGGCTGTGCTAGATCTAGGACATCCAAACATATAAGTCCGGAATCAAAGAGTGGAGCACTCATACAGGACATCCTTGGTGTCTCAAGTCTAAGGACCAAATACACCATTGGGACTACGGAATCGCTATCTGACAATAAGGCATCATTAACCATTTAGCATTTCGTAAGCAGATCAATCAATAAACTCATTCCCCAATGAGCACCTATATTGTATCCCTAATGTCCCCACATGAGCAGCTTTGAGACCAGCTACATCCATCATATGGATGGATATACAATAACACTAATCTGTTCGGTTATCTCGATGTCCCTCTCGAGTAACCTATGTTCGGGATTATTTAGGATATGTGTTTAAAGGTGAATCGGTTTCATTATCGTGATCTCTTCACGATCCGATTCCCATTGCATAGATCCAAGGACATCACAATATATATATGTATATATATATATACATATATATATTGTGATGTCCTTGGATCTATGCAATGGGAATCGGATCGTGAAGAGATCACGATAATGAAACCGATTCACCTTTAAACACATATCCTAAATAATCCCGAACATAGGTTACTCGAGAGGGACATCGAGATAACCGAACAGATTAGTGTTATTGTATATCCATCCATATGATGGATGTAGCTGGTCTCAAAGCTGCTCATGTGGGGACATTAGGGATACAATATAGGTGCTCATTGGGGAATGAGTTTATTGATTGATCTGCTTACGAAATGCTAAATGGTTAATGATGCCTTATTGTCAGATAGCGATTCCGTAGTCCCAATGGTGTATTTGGTCCTTAGACTTGAGACACCAAGGATGTCCTGTATGAGTGCTCCACTCTTTGATTCCGGACTTATATGTTTGGATGTCCTAGATCTAGCACAGCCGGTCGTCGGGAGTAGTAGTTAACCTTACGAGGGATATTGAGTGTCGACAAAGGATCATCCACTCTCAGTGTCATGAGAGAAATATCTCATGTATTCTTGCCCAAACAAATCCTTAGCCAGAGTCATTCGGATTGAGAGAGAAAGAGTTCTCTAGGAGAATCCGATTAGAACGAGACTCGAGTAGAAACCATATGAGTCTGACAGCACCATGCCTGGTATATGGTCTCTGGGATATTAGATGGATGATGGATTATAGGTATACAGTAATTGAGGACAAACAGGTCCAATGGATTAGATTCTCCTGTATTATCTAGGGACTGCGGTGTAGTGGCCTAGTATATCCGCAGTCGATGAGTCGAGTGAATTATTATGGAGATAATAATATACTGAGCTAGAAGGAGTTCTGATAGGTATGACTCATGGCTAGCTCGATATTGGGCCTAAAGGGTCACACACATATAGTAGGCATTATGATGAGTAGAGGTTCGAATATGAGATATCCGTTGGAGCCCCTATCTTATTGGATATCCAATAAGTCCCTGAATTATTGGATCCTATGGATGAGATCCAATAAGAGCCCATGAGAGATTATTGGATGGAGATCCACTAATTTAAGAGACTTGGATAGTTGGATGGAGATCCAATACCCAATAGGGCTTGAACCATTAGGATTAAGTTGATAGGGGACCTCTATAAATATGAGAGAACTAGTGGTTCACAGGTTAGAGCTTTTTGGTTGCCTCTCCTATTCTCCTCCCCCCTCTCCGCCTTAGAGCAGGCCTAAAATTTTGAGAAGCATCATCATAACCCTACTGTGTGGATCACCACTAGAGATGAGGGTGTTTGACCTCCTTCACCGTATCCTAGAGATATGCAGGGATATACGATCTCGTAGGTAACACAATCTATCTCACACGTGGTTTTCTCTTTCATGACTTTTTGCGCACCAATTTTCGCACGACGACGGACGTATCTTTAGGAATTGGAGATTTTATTTTCATTCTTCCGCTGCGCATGTGATGTTGCTCTCAAAATTTCCCAACAGTGGTATCAGAGCTAGGTTGTTCGTGCGATAAATTGATTTTGAACTACGTGTGTTGTATTTTATGAAGAATTTTGACATCAAAATTGTTGACGCAATAGGCGAGGAAGGGCAGCAATTGTTGTTGCCCTTGCTGCGCACGAAGATGCCATCTTCATGCAAGTAGGCTGCCTGCAGCAGTGGCCGCCTACGCGTAGCAATTGTTGCTGCGCATAATTACAACCGCAGGCGGCCGGCCGATCGCAGGTAGCCACTTGCGACGCGTAGTTGCAACCGCAAGCAATGGCACCCGCGGGCACTGCTTGCGGGCACAACGCCTGCAGTTAAGCGGTGGCTGCAAGAGCCACCCCCGCGAGCAGAGGCGCCCATGAGCAGAAACACCCGCTGGGGCACCAGCCCGCGACGGCGCCCAACCATTGGGGAGGCACCGCCGGCGGGCACAACACCCACAGCAAACAAGGGGAGAAAGAGGGGATTAGGGTTTTTGGGCAAAAGACTATTTTGCCTCTTAGAATTTTAGAAATTTTGAGTGTGTCCTTTCTATCAGAATTACCAAAATACCCTTTAGAATTCAAAAAATTCCTTGCATGTCTATGATTTTAGAAAATATTAATTAATTAAAAAGTTTAATTGATTATTATTATCTAGTAGTCCTACATGTGATGTATGATGTGTGGACGGATGATCATGGACCGTGTGATGTGTGTACTTGTGATTATTATTATTGAAGCCTATGAGCCTCCATTATATTTTTCGTTTATTGTCGAGCCATACATACATACATACATACATACATACATACATACATACATATATATATATACATATATAAACATATATACATATATATATATATATATACATACATATATATATATATATATATATATATATACATACATACATATATATATATATATACATACATATATATATATGCAACAAGCAATATAAAATGATAAATACTAAAATATAATAAGTAAAAAAGACTGCGTGTCAAGTCACACATGCCATCACTCACTTGATTGGCTTGCAGGGTACCTATGACTAGCAGGTACCATTGCCCAGTCTGACACTAACACTTGATAGGGCCTTGGAGACTAGGTTTTGGCGGTACCATCACCAGTTTGGGCGGTTCCACCACCCAAACAGCCTAGGAAGCCGAGCCTCAAGCGGTGCCACTGCCTGAGCTAGCTAAGGGTCACTAAATGAGCCTTCTACTTGGCCCAAAATAACCCTAACTCAGGCCTAGTTGGCCCCTAATTGAGTTGGCATGGATACACTTGAAACCAACTCAATTAGCCTTTTAAACCACTTCGATCTAAACAAATTATTATAAAGCATGAATCCTTTGTTGTTCGGTATGTCATTGGTTTATCCGACACTTTGTTTGATCCTTCGACGCATCGCCCTCCCCTTCGGCGTATTACCCAATCGACATGTTGACCTTCTCCAATATCTGATCTCCTTGGCATAATGTCCAATCTTTCGACTCGATGTCTAAAATCATGGCACATAGACCTTCTACCGACACGTCGACCGATCCTCGGGCCCGATGTCCAATCTTCTGACATGTTCACTCTAGCCCAACCTCTAATTTCACTACTTTAGTCGATTTGTCTTTCCCTAATTAAAGCTAGTCCTACGTCACTTAAACGCACATTAGATCATAACTTTATCAATTAGTTTCATCATCAAAATATGAGATTCAATAATCTCCACTTTTTGATGATGACAACCAATTGATGATGAAGTTTAACCAAACTCCCCCTATCAATATGCCATATTGATAGAACCTTTAAATTCATAAATATTATGAGTGTTTCATTATTACATGTATCATGAATATTGAAAGAATCAATTGATCATATTATTACATACATCATAAAATCATGCATAATAATTTTAAAATATAAAATTTTATTATACCATGTATGATCATCATCATAACTTCTCCCCCTTTATCATCAATAAAAAGGAGAAAAGTACAACTAGCAATATTTTGAAACACGTAAGCTAGCAACAATTTTGAGTTATGCAAGTTAGCAATTTTTGTTATTCTTAAGATATGCAAGCTAGCAAATTCTTTCTTCTCTTTTGAGAAATGTAAGCTAGCAAGTTTTGCCTTGCTTTGCAAGCTAGTATGCCTTTCTTGAGATGTACAAGTTTAGCAATTTTTACTATTCTTGAGATATGCAAGCTAGCAAATTCTTTCTTCTCTTTTGAGAAGTGCAAGCTAATAAGTTTTTCCTTTCTTAGCAAGCTAACAATTTTACCTTTCTTGAGATGTGCAAGTTTAGTAATTTTTGCTTCTTCTTGAAGTGTGCAAGCTAGTAATTTTTTCTTCTTGAAATGAATAAGTGAGCAATTTTGTTTTTCTTTGTGATGCACAAGCTAGTAAGACTTTCTTCCCCTTTGTCATTGTCAAAAAAAGAAAAAAATACAATAGTGCAAAATCTTTTTTTTTTTACATCAATGATTCAATCATACAAATCAAAATATAAGGTAATTATATTTAATAAAATCTAAGTCATAAATATCAAGAAGTCTAGTGATATATCATGGTTTATCTCTTCTTAGCAAATACCAAGAAGAACCGTACGAGAACAATTAATGAAAATTTTTTATTCATATAAAATTTTAAGTTATAATTCTGAGAAATCAAAAGAAACATAGGAGAACTTGATTCATGCATAAGAAATCACAAATCGTCAAGATCATGATTCATAAAAAAATAAATTTCAATTCATAAATATCAAGGTCATAGTTTCTTTGCATAAGTCTCTTATTTAGTAAATGGTAAGAAGAAATCATCAAAGATAGAAAAGATTTTGATTCTCATAAAAGATACCTCAAGTAAAGAAATTAAAAGAAAGTTCATGATTCGGTTAGAAAAATCTCATTCAAATTTAATTTATCAACTCCAAACTCATAATCAAAATCACTTTTCTTACATTTTGAAAAATTCATTGAAAACAATATACATTGATTCCTATGAGATTAAAAATGGCTAAAATTCTTTAGTTTCAATTTGTTTGATTGATTTTATACTAGCATGTGATAGTCTTTCATACAAGAGCATTGCATCATCATTTAAAACCGAAAAGCAATACAAAAATGATCAAGATCAATATATTATTATTATTTGTGTAACCATAAACCATCCTCAATCAAAAGATTTATTATAACAAAAATTATCAAGTTTCAATCATAATCTTTCCTTTATTATTGTTTGTTGTAGTAATATATATATATATTTTTTAAGTGAATCTAGCTCTTCATACTTAGTGCAAGGATTTAACATGCAATTGTCATACTCAATTTTTTTTAATTTTTCAAAATAACTAGAAAGAGAAGCATGATCCTATTTTTTTATATTTTATATTTCTTACTAATTTAAAAATAACTCATGAAACACATCAAGTAATTTTATAGTAAAGAAAAGGGGTTTTGGTTGAGTCACTTACCTCGTTGTCGAAAGCCATCAAAGTATAGTTCGCCACTTTATCTTTGTTGGTTTACTTCTTGTCTTGGATGTACTCATTTCATCTCATGTCACCTTGAGTGCCTTCTTCTTCTTTGATAACTTTTTCGATGATTTATGACAAGTTCTTGTGTCATTTTTAAGTTTATTTTTAGAATTTAGTCTTTTTCATGAACTTTTTAATTTTTTTTGTCAAAAGTTCTATGTCATCATTACTTGAGCTTTTGCTCGAGCAGTCTTCTTTTGTTCTCAGTGCCAAATCCTTTCTATTCTTTTGAATGTTGTTTTCATATTCATCATATGCAAATACATATCATTTCATAGGTCATTAAAGACCCAACGAGTTCTTTCATTGGAAAATTATTCAAGTCCTTTGTCTCTTGTATTACCATCACTTTTGGATCCCAACTTTTTGGAAGGGATCTTAGTATTTTATTAACAAGTTCAAAATTAGAAAAACTTTTACATAGTGCTTTTTAACCATTGATAGCATCCACAAAATGGGTGTACATATCCCCAATGGCTTCGCTTGGTTCAATTCGAAACAATTCAAAACTATGCATCAAAAGATTAATTTTTTATTCTTTAACTCTACTTGTGCCTTTATGTGTAATTTTAAGAGTGTACCAAATGTCATGGGTAGTTTCACAAGTCGAAATACAATTAAATTCATTTTTATCCAAAGCACAAAACAAAATATTCATAGCTTTTGTATTTAACAAAAATAATTTTTTTTTCAAAATCATTTCATTCATTCATAGGTTTAGAGAGTTGTTGAAAATCATATTCGATAATATTCCATAAATCAAATTTTAAAGAAAGCAAGAAAACTCTCATTCATGTTTTCCAATACGTATAGTTCGTCCCATTGAACATAGGAGGACGAATAATAGAGTGACCCTCTCAAAGTCAGAAAAAATTATCTCTCTTAAGTGTTAAACCAAACAGAGAGAAACTTGGCTCCAATACCAACTGTTAAGACCGTAACGACACTAAGAGGAGGAGGAGGAGGGGGGGGCGGGGTGAATTAGTACTTACATAAAAATTACGTCGATTCAAAAAACTTCATTCAATAAGTCTGTATCGGAAAGATGTTTAACTTGAAAGTGTTCGTAAGCATAGTAAATAAGTAAATCAGTTTGTAATAAGAATAAAAAGCATAAAGTAAATACAAATCGATATAGTGGTTCGGTTATCATGACCTACGTCCACTCTCAATTCCTTTTCACTCGAGGCCAACAACTTCCACTATTGATCTTCTTTCAACAGGCAAAGATCAATTACCCTATTACAACCCTTTTTTCCTTTTTACAGGTTCAGAAGATAACATTTACAAGCCACTCACCCCTCTCTTAAACTAAAATTTAAACTTAGAGCTAGAGGGGAATTCTCATGGAATTATAATAGAGTTTTCACACCATTTTTGTTCAAGTTCTTATCTTAACCAAGCATGAATGAGTGGGGTATTTATAGGCCCCAAATGGATTCAAATTTAGAGCCAAAACGGTCTCATCTCGGGTCTCCGGGTATTGGCGGTATCATCACCAGTACTGGGCTGTACCACCGCCTACCAGACTAACAATTGGCGGTACCATCGCTTGTCAATCTGACACTAGGTGGTACCACCGCCTAGTCTAGCGGTGCCACCGCTGATAGGACCTCATAGATTGGGCTCTAGTGGTACCATTGCTAGTCTGGGCAATACCACCGCTAGTCTGGGCTGTACCACCTCCTAGATACCCTAGGAGGCCGAGCCTCAAGTGGTGCCACCGCCAGCCCTAGCGGTGCCATTGCTTGGGCTAGCTAAGGGTCACTGAATGAGCCTTTTACTTAGTCCAAAACAACCTCAACTTAGACCCGATAGGCCCATAATTGAGTTGGCATGGTTACACCCGAAATTAACTCAATTACCCTTTTAAACTACTTCGATCTAGACAAATTATTACAAAGAATGGATCCTTTGTTATCCGGCATGTCATTGGTTTATCCAGCGCTTCGTCTGATCCTTTGGCATATCATCCTCTCCTTCAGCATATTGCCCAATCGACATGTTGACCTTCTGAAATATCCAATCTCCTTGGCGCAATGTCTAATCCTTCGGCCCAATGCTAGAACTCATGGCAAATACCTTTTGACGGCACGTCGATCGATCCTCCGACTTAACGTCCAATCTTCTAACATGTTTACTCAGGCCCAACCTTTGATTCCACTACTTTAATTGATTTATCTTTTTCTTATTGAAGTTAGTCCTATGTTACTTAAACGCATATTAGATCATAACTTTATTAATTAATTTTATCATTAAAATCTGAGATTCAATATGATCTTCGTCCATTGAAAAGAAGATCGATAGTGAAAGCCGATGACCTTGGGTGAAAAGAAATCGAGAGTGGACGTAGATTAGGACAATCGAACCACTATAAATCGGTTTGCATTATGCTTTTCATTATCATTATAAACTGATTTACTTGTTCACTACTCTTATAAATGTTTTAAGTTAAACGTATTTTCGATAAAGGTTTGATCGAACGAGTTTTCAAATCGTCGAAATATTTTAAAAATATTAATTCACCCTGTCTCTTAGTATCTTTACGATACTGATATAGCAAAAATCTATAATTAGGCATTCGGGACCATGAAAATTAAGTGAGGGCAGATTTAACTCCCCTGTTTCGGTGGAGGCAGAGAACAGGTTCACCTCTCCCGCTGCAACGGTTGACATCGGAAAGAAGCTTCGTGACGACATCCCAACCGCTGAGCCGGGCAGCTTTGCAAGGAAAACCCTGGTTCTTGCCGGGGACGAGACAGGAGATCCGCCTCGCCGGCTTTAATCGTCCGGCTCGTTTGGGTATTGACTTCCGCGAGCCATGCTCGCTCGACGGGGACCAAAGAGGGTGGCACCCACAGTTTCGACCAGTCTCTTTCCTCGTCGCACGGACACCGGATTGCCTCCTTGTCTCGACTCGGAACCTGAAGCCAACATCGTGTGTGACCAACAGTGGCAGTGGTGGCTGGATACAACTCGAGCTTAACATTAGTACTTCAAATCTTTGCCTCCTATGTTACATGATATAATAATGTATCGTCTGCAAGTACAACATTTTGATGCAGTTTCCATGAAAAAGCCAGAGCAGACCATCTCGACTTTCTCAATTTCATTAATTTTAATATATGGAACACATCATTATTATTTTAGATTTTTTTTTTTAATAACGTTTGTCGCAATCGTTGTTCTCGTTTCCTGAACGCCTTTCATTTTGATCGATGTTAATGGATTTGATTAGCTGTGAGCTAGTTGTTCCTTATCAAGTTTATTCACACCGAACATCAAAATAAAACATTCTTCATTTTCCTTTTTATCGGAGGGGAGTCACTAATTTTATATAAATATTTTTGTTGAGATTAATTATTTTCATAATTTTTTATTATTAACAATTTTACTCGCAGAAAAAACGCTTGATTGACATATTTTATTGATCAATAAAGATTTTGGAAAATTAATTGCTCTAGAAATATATATAGAATTTTAGGCTTTTGCATCTGTTGTAATAATTTTAGTGAACAATCCGATTATCTTATCAAGAACTAGACAAAATAATATAATAATTCTGGATTTAAATTTAATTACATATAGATTTCTTTCCTGCAATTCTTCTGGACTCCCCATATTCCCTTCCTAATCAACACACATGGTGTTCATTTTCTTGAAATATCCGCAAGCATCAACGAGAGCACATGATCAAGTAGCCCACTCATGGAGAAACTGAACCTACCATGGATGGATGCAAACAGAAACTATAAGCCAATGATTAAAGCAGTTAAGAAGCCTAGTACATGATATTTTCTCCCGTCTGGTGTGATCATGAAACGTAAGAAACCACTCAAGCCACAGAAATGCACAAATCATAGGAGGGTGGGTAGAGCAGCTGCAACAACATCAAACGCATGTACTGGCGAACTAGATAAACAAACACACATCAGAAACTGTGGACACCATGTATGACCCTCAGATCTCCTGAGGTGATACTAAATTAAACAAGGATGAACATGACAGTATTGACTCTACCTAGGACCTGAGGAGGCTCCTAATGATATCGGCCTGAGGGCTGTTGCTGTCCATCGTCGCCATTAGGCCGGAAAGCCGGTCGCTCAGACCGTCCACCTCTCGGTGCAAGCTCTTGATGTAGCTGCATGTCTCCTTCAGTAGCTTCGACGCAGATGCCTGCAATATCCAGTGCACCTTCATTGCATGAGTGGATGTGAACAACAAGAGAGACTCAATCGGTGTTTCATGCCCTTACTCTGCCTATGTTCCTGCGGCGGGACTCGGGGAGCAGTGACTGAAGCTTAGAGACTAGCTCATTGATCTCCTCATCTGTTATCCTCCTACCGCTGCCTGACATGATCTTGATGGCTACAGCAGCTTCTCGGATTCTCTTTTGTTCTCTTTTTATTGCAGAACCAAGTGTAGGGGAGGGGAGAGATGGCAGAGGACAAGGCGAAGGAGGCCCAATGGAAGTGTATATAAAAGAGAAGGAGAAAAAAAAAGAAAAGAGAAAAGAAGGTGGTGAGGAGGAAATTAAGGGTAGGAGAAGTGCCACTTCAAGGCAACAATGTACCAAGACTGAGCCCTATTTTTGATCATCCATTTCCCATGGACCCATGGAGACAATAGGAGCCCACCCCCACTGGCCAAACAGTTTCACTTCTCTAACCAATAGCTACAACAAAGGAATCAGTGAACCTTGGAACATTCATGGACATGGTTGTTTAACCATTTTACTCTGTACCTGAAAGATGCTTTGTGTCCCTTGTGCTTTCAATGTAGGACATCTCTTTGTTCTTAATAATAGTCTCTTTTTTGAAGGTTTGTACAGTTTGTGAATTCCTAAATCTCCAACAGGATGACTGCTAATTGCAAATTTGTATTGGTCGTGAATGGAGATTAGGATAGCATGGGTGTGGTTGGAGATGAGGGAATAGGTCATCACAAGGGAGCCACGACATATACTCGTTCCCTAGCCTGATACAGGATGGCAGTGGGCGGCTGGAAACTGACCTCCAGCATGGGGTGATGTCATGCTTCTGGTGGATGTGGACGACCAGGTCACCCGAGGCCTTGGGAGCATGCATGTGAGATGGTGTGTGAATTGGAGGCCAACCATGTTAAGTGGGCCTTGATAATGTGGCCCACTGTAGCCTCGTTTAACTTTAACAGGGTTCTTAATGTGGATGGAAGTTGACAAGTTGATAATAGTAGTTATAAAGCAGCAGCCCTTTGGTCTCTAAGAGGAATGTAAATTCTATGCAGGTGGTACCTCGCTATATAGGAAAGTTATAAAGGATTATTCTATCCCGTCCAAACATCTAAATTATCCGTCTGACTTGAGCAAAAAGTAACTATCAAAAAGATGATTCACCGAATCAGATGACCAAAAAAAAAAAAATAAAGCAAGAGATGAACAGTTCAGGAGGTTCTTTCTTATGTAGGCTACTCTGTATCGAGTTTCCATTCCATAAGAGAAGAAGGTCAGGTCATGTTAGAAAGAGAGAGAGAGAGAGAGAGAAAAGGGCATTGAAAGTGTGTGGGGACACATGGAAAGAGACTTTCATCAAGCCTAACAAGAATAGGCAGCCACATGCTGGTGTTTACTATACTAAAAGGAAGAAATTCCCAAATTTAGGAGTAACAGGAGTTACCGTCGGCCATGCCATACGAGGAAGGGAGAGGTGATACTGACCTCTGATGGCTTGCCAAATATATTACATGGGCTGCCTGCCACTGCTTCTATCCCCGCATTCACATGTTTCTTTGAGATGAGAGAACTGTAGAGGAGAAAAGACAATCCAAAGAGAGAGAGAGAGAGAGAGAAAAGAACACTAAAAGACAAAGTTTGCAGATATATATTAAGGGTATCAAACTAAAATATATTTTTTTTGAATGAGGGAACAGAAAAGAACACCTAAAGTTGAAGGGTTTAAAGAACTGGTATCGAGAGGAAACAAGTTATCATTTTAGGGACCTCGACCACATAAATTCGCCATTGGCCATGCCTTGCATTCGCGAAAGACTTAAAACATAAAACCCAAGTTCATCAGAAATATCAAGCTCCAGCAATTCTTCCAATTTGTCACTACTTCCACGGGCAACCCCGTTGTCAATTAGATCTATCAGTCTCAAAATTCTTCCCCAATTCATCCAGTATTGACGATGCCATGGTTTCAATTGTTCCAGTTAAGAGAAAATCGTAAGCTCCGACACAAAAAAAGATGTGAAGAATAGGTCAATATCACAAGACTTTTAACGTCGAAACTTTCTTAGCACAATCCAACTATTGTCGAGAGATAAATCTCATTCTTGAGGACCAATTCTTCAACCCTCCCTCCAATGATAAAAATGAGAAATGATATAATTTCTCACTCAGTTTCTCTTGCATCCACTCCTGGGCTGGGTTGTGCAACCCCTTCCCAACAGCACTGTTGAATTCACCAAATGCAGGGACAACTTGTTCTTCACATAATAATCTATCAGTCAAAAATCAATCACAACGTCCTTATCAACTTTTCACCCTTTTCCGAATAAGTAACAGAAGAAAGGATAAAAAAGAACAACAACTATAGACCACCAAAGATGGCAAATCGGATGGGAAAGCCTTGTCGCAAGAAATGGGGACAACTCCAAATGTAGTCTTCATGGTGAAAGATCTCAACTTTAGCAGCTAAGCAGATCAGCCAAAGGTTTAAACCAATTGTGTACCTTGAGGTTCATTATTGTGAATGAATGCATGATATAGCATCAAACATGTATAATTGCTGTACTTAAAACAGAAATCTCAGAAAAAGGGGGTTTGATGCTTGATGTAGCATGAAAAAAAAATTTAACAGTGATGTCGAATGGGGAAAAGGCTAATGCCAAAGGGCGAGCAAGATAAGAAAACCTCGTAAAAGAATATTTAATCATCAAAACCCTTGGAACTCAATCGAAGAACAGATAAATACCAATCGAATCCACTCGCATAAGGAATCAGCTCATCATCATCGAATATCAAAGATTCATCAAATTACACGAGAGGAGAAGACAACTTGAGAGAAATCTCATACTTGATTGGGGGTTTCGCTGTCACCACCCATCGAACCCTATTTGTGGAAGAAAGACTTTGATATGTTACCAATTACATGCCTGGTGGGGGTGTAATATGGCCCAATTAAAACTCACATGACTTCAACATCTATTATTATTATTATTGATATTATTATTGATATGATCAACTTGGATTATCAATGTGATTAGATAAATTTATTCTAATATATTTTTCGAGTTGTCATATTTAAAAATAATCAAAAAAATCCCAAGGACACGATCATTATCCAAGAAAAAAATTAAATTGATTGAAGATCAAGTCACTCAGTATTTATTTAATAAGTTTAGAATAAAAATATATCTAATAAATATTGTGTCAATTTTATAGTCACTTAATAGGAGTAAATTCATTTTAGCTATCATGTCCATGTGGTATATTTAATTAACACTTTGTCACTTCTGAAAGATATGACGTGTAGTAGGTGGTGTTGACTGTATTCCAATCTCAATTAACTAAAAATAATAACCAAATCAATTATATTTTACAATTAATATTTGTTCTCATGTAGTAGTAATACCCAAGTATATCCCTCATAATTCTAGCCCTCGACAACATTTGTTTTCTCTAATATATATATATATATATATATATTCATTTTCCATCAAGTTCATAAAGTCTCACCCCTAATATTGTCCCATCAAGTTCATAAAGTAGAATCTTGATTGATGCTACAGGTGCTAATATTGTCCCATCAAGTTCATAAAGTCTCACCCCTAATATTGATGTCACGAGCGACTATACTTCCAACTGAAACTTGAATGGACCTAAGTTTTAGTCTAAAAAATTAATCAATGGATGATTAAAATATATTAAAAATATATTTAATAATACTAAAATATATCTCATTTCAAAGCTAATTTGATGGAAGGATCCCGTAGAGTCTAATTTTAAATTTATGATTTGCTTTGATACTTTCGTTAAAAGCTTAAAATATATATTAGTCTTTAAACCAAGAGATCTATTTTATTTACTAGTATGTGTCGATCAACATGTTGGGCTGACAGTCCACATTCAGCTCATGGTGGGTTTTATAAGCCCACAGCTCACTTCCTCACTTAACCTAATCCTAATTCATATTAGGAGGGTGTGGATGGCTATGTTTTAAAGGCAAAAAGAGGCATAAATAGGATAGCAACGAGGGCAGTAGAAGAGATCTTTATAGCAGCAAAAAAGAGGAGAAAAAGATAGAAATCCAAGGAGAAAGAAAGAGAAGAAAATAAGGACAACACAAAGAGACTGTTCTCAATCATCTAGTAATTTTCTCATCTCAAGTTAGATCAAATCTATAGTAAATTCTTACTATGATTACTTGGGGAGAATTAGGGAGAATTTAGATATGGTGTATAGTGACGTGATCCTTATATCCTAATTATTCTCTTCTGATTGTTGCTAGGGTTTTGGGCAAGAGATTGAGATTTGTATATTCATTATTCTTATAGTGGATTATCTCTAGTTTGTCCGGTGATTTTTACCCTTCACATTGGAGAGGTTTTCCACGTATATCTTAGTATTTTATTTGATTGTGATTTTATTTAATTCTGCTGTATGTTATGACCTCATAGTATTTATTCATATACAAAAGCTATTTCTACTTATATCCCAAATACTAGTATCTGAGTAGGGTTTTTAGTGATTTAATTTTTTGTATTATAATATGGAGGCCAATAGTGTTTCTCATATAATTAGTTTGAATAGAAATAATTGGATGATATGGAAATAAAGAATGAAAGATATCTTGTATTGTAAAGATTTGTATGGACCTTTGCAAGAATATAGTGCAAAACCCACAACTATGACAGATGATGAGTAGAAGAGGTTAGATCGAAAAACAATTGGGTTTATTCGATAGTGGCTTGATGATAGTGTCTTTCACTATGTTTCTACTGAAATTTCTGCATATTCTCTTTGGAAAAAGTTGGAAAGTCTCTATGAAAGAAAAACAGTTGGCATTAAAGGTTTTTTATCAAAAAACTTGTGAACCTAAAATATAGAGAGGGTGCTTCTATTGCTAAGCATATGAATGAAATGCAGAGTATCACTAACCAGTTATCCTCTATGAAAATGTCTCTTGATGATGAGTTGCAAGCATTATTACTTCTCAATTCATTGCTATAAAGCTGGGAGACACTAGTGGTTTCCCTCAGTAATTCTGTGCTAGATAGTGTTGTCACAATAAGTCAAGTAACAAGTAGTTTGTTGAATGAGGAGTTGAGAAGAAATGATTCAACAACATCTCAAAATGATTCACAAGTATTTATCTCACAGAACAGAGAAATGTCAAAGTCTAGAAGCAGTTCACGCATGGGTAGAAGCAAGTCAAGATTAAGAAAATATATTATTTGCTATAACTATTGTGAGAAAGGACATTACAAGAACCAATGTAAGCAACCTAAGAAGAGCAAGAAAAAGGGAAAAGAAGTGGAGTCTACAAAGTCAAAAGATTATATCACAACTATAGTGCAAGGTGGTGATTATTTGATTTTGTTTCCTTATAATGATATTTTTTCTTGTGTGCGTCAGGATCTTGAGTGGGTGATTGACACAGGTGCTTTTTATCATGCTACACCACAGAGGGAGTTTTTTGCTACATACAGGTCTGAAAATTTTGGTGTTATTAAGATAGGTAATTATGGCATGGCAGACATCATTATGGTCAGGGAAAGATGTTTCATATAGGCATTTGAGAGTGTTTAGTTATCGTGCATTTGCACATGTTCCAAACAATGAGAGGTCCAAGTTGGATGGTAAGACTGAAGAATATATTTTTCTTGGGTACTCACATGATCATTTTGGTTACAAGCTTTGGGATCCAGAAAAGCAGAAGGTATTCAGGAGCAGAGATGTGGTCTTCTTTGAGGATCAAATATTTGAGGATTTGAAGAAGAAGGCACCAACCAAGACTTTTGCAGAAGGATTAGCAGATTATGACCCAGTTATTCCTCTAGTATTTCAGGGTGATGGGGGAGATGTGTAGGAAGATGGTGTAGAGCCTGATGTTGATATACCTATAGGACATGTTGAGCAAGAAGAAGTTGGAGAGCAACTTCCTACAGAACCTCAGTTGAGAAGATCTTCTAGACAACATCAACCTTCCCGAAGATACTCTACAGATGAGTATGTGATGCTTACTGATGCAGGTGAACTAGAGAGTTACTATAAAATAGTTAAAAGTAAGCAGAACGAGAAGTTATTAGTTGCTATACAGGAAGAGATGGATGCTCTTCAGAAAAATCACACTTATAATTTGGTGCTACTACCAAATAGAATGAAGGCTTTGAAGAACAAGTGAGTTTTCAGGTTGAAGACTCGAGAATATTGTGTTAGGACCGGAGCGGCACTAAGAGGGGGGGTGAATTAGTGCAGCGGTAAAGAACAATAAACTTTCGACGATTTAAACACTTTCGGAAACTTCGTACGATAAAAGCAACGTTTCGCTTGAAATCGTTTCGATTGTGTTTTAACTTAAAGGCATACGTAAGAAGGAGACAAAGAAGTAGAGCATTAAAGTGAAGATGGTTTGCAGTAATGTAAATGATAATAAGATAAATGCAAAACGATTTACAGTGGTTCGGTCATACGACCTACATCCACTCCTCCGATTCCTCTTCCGTCGAGGCCACCGGCATCCACTAATGATCTTCCTTTACTAGGCGAAGATCAACCTCCTTCTTATACCCCTCTTACAACCTCTTACAAGTGGTTCACCCTTTTACAAAGGTTTCAATGAAAAGAAAGGAGTGAACACTCAAGCTATTGAAAACAAGACTTTTCCTAAAGCTTTTCTCAACTTCTAGCTTCTCAAAAGGTTATATTCTCT
>LVTN01001937.1:1438-14126 GCA_001649415.1 Musa itinerans | reverse complement strand
AGAAGGCTTCAAAGTCAAAGGTAAAGAGAATTTTGTTTGTAAGTTGAGGAAGAGCTTGTATGGGCTGAAGCAAGCTCCAAGACAGTAGTATAGAAAGTTTGATTCATTTATGACAGAAAATGGATACAAAAGAACGACTTCAGATCATTGTGTGTACATTAAATGGTTTGGTGAGAATTTTATTATTCTCTTACTTTATGTTGACGACATGCTTATTCTTGGGAAAGATATGTCTAAAATTGACAGGTTGAAAAAGAAATTGAGTGAGTATTTTACAATGAAAGACATGGGGCAGCAAAGCAAATACTAGGCATGCAGATTTTCCGTGATAGAAAAACTAAGAAGATTTGGTTATCACAAGAGAAATATATCGAGAAAGTATTAGAAAGGTTCAGTATGAGCAATGCAAAACTAGTTAGTTCTCTTCTTACAGGTCACTTCAAGTTGTACTCAGAACAGAGTCCGTCAAGTGATGAGGAGAAGGAGAAAAT
Source organism: Musa itinerans (assembly GCA_001649415.1). NCBI lineage: Eukaryota > Viridiplantae > Streptophyta > Magnoliopsida > Zingiberales > Musaceae > Musa > Musa itinerans. The sequence goes on along the minus strand of LVTN01001937.1, from coordinate 13,635 downwards.
GCAAAAGGTTCCTTATGCTTCAGTAGTTGGAAGTTTAATGTACGCGATGGTATGTACGAGGCCGGACATCGCATATGCAGTGGGTGTTACTAGCAGATTTCTTACAAATCCAGGCAAAGAGCACTAGGCAGCAATGAAGTGGATTTTTAGATATCTCATAGGGAGCTCTAAGGTTTGTTTAACATTTGGAGGTAGACCACCTATGTTGACAGGTTACACAGATGCAGATATGGCAAGAGATATAGATACGAGGAAGTTCACATTAAGTTATGTACTTACTTTTTGCAGGGGGAACTATGTCATGGCAATCCAGGTTGCAAAGGTGTATTGCTCTCTCCACCACAAAGGTAGAATATATTGTTGCTACAGAGGTATGCAATAAAATGTTATGGATGAAAGAATTCTTACAAGAATTGAGTTTATAATAAGAAAATTATGTGGTGCATTGTGATAGCCAGAGTGCCATCCATTTGTGTAAGAATCCAATGTTTCATTCCAAGTGAAAGCATATAGATGTCAGATATCACTGGATTCGAAATGTATTTGAAGAGAAGCAAATGCAGCTTCAGAAAATTCACACAGATGACAACAGAGCAGACATGTTGACAAAGACTTTACCAAAAGAAAGACAAGAGATATGCCGACAACTAGTCAGTATGGCTTTACATTAAGGAGTCATGGGACAACCTCCCTTATGGGCTGAAGGGGGAGGTTATTGGGCTGATAGCCCACATTCAGCCCATGGTGGGCTTTATCAGCCCATAGCCCACCTCCTCATTTAACCTAACCCTAATTCATATTAAGGGGGTGTGGGTGACTACGTTTTAAAGGCAGAAAGAGGCATAAATAGGGCGACAACGAGGGAAGCAGAAGAGATCTTTATAGCAGTAAAAAGGAGGAGAAAAAGATAGAAATCCAAGGAGAAAGAAAGGGAAGAAAATAAGGACAATGCAGAGAGACTGTTCTCAATCATCTAGCAGTGTTTTCATCTCAGGTTAGATCAAATTTATAGTAGATTCTTACTGTGATTACTTGGGGAGAATTAGGGAGAATTTAGATATGGTGCACAGTGACGTGATCCTTGTATCTCAGTTATTCTCTTGTGATTATTGCTAGGGTTTTGGGCAAGAGATTGAGATTTATATATTCATTATTCTTATAGTGGATTATCTCTAGTTTACCCCGTGGTTTTTACCCTTCACATTGGAGGGGTTTTCCACGTATATCTTGGTATTCTATTTGATTGTGATTCTATTTAATTCCGTTGCATGTTATGACCTGCTAGTATTTATTCATATACAAAAGTTATTTCTTCTTATATCCCATCATAACATGCAAGCATCCATGTCAACAAAGCATCAATGTAAATATCTATGTCACAAATTTAACATTTATACTGTAAGTGATTGTCATTTTAGTTTATGTTGTCAGTATCTTGAATGGTAGAGTAATGATTCGTGTAAAAAATTATCCAATATAACTTTTGTAGGTCAAACATTCCAATCGAATAACCATCTTTGCTTCAGTTAAACAAAGGTGAACTCGCTTCACTAAAAATATATATTAACAAATTGATACAGGAGGATCGTATAATAATAAAATCATACGGTTGACCCACAATGTCTTTGCCAACATATGGTTCTTTAACTATACTGAGGTTGAGCAACTCTTGTTTTCCCTCCATTAATACTTGTATTCTTACGCAGCCTATCGGACATATCAAGTAGGCGTTTCGCTCAAATGTGAAGCCCAGTCAAGCCTTGAACCATACCAAGCTATTACAAAACACAATTGCAGGAGATGAATTAGCATCTTAAAGACGTGTGATAGGAGATATGCACGTCCTTATATTTAACTTCTAAAGCTCTTACGTGTCAGACGTTTTCGCTTTTCTTGATGCCCGAGTTGGCCTCCACCACCTTCGATCTCGCCTGTCTCCTCTAGCTCATCGATGAAGTAGGCGCAAATGACGTCGACATCCTTGACACGATTTGCCAAAGTCAATATTAGATGGTGATGCTACATTAAGAACACGTTAGCCAGCTCCACTTTATGAAGGTCAAATCAAAATCGAAGTGGAGGACCTACCAACACCATCTTCTTATTTATCTACATAAATAAGACCTCTAAAGCAAACGTGCAAATAGTCGAAGGCTTGGAATAATATTTTAGATGCATTACTCTTTAACTTCAAAGTGAGGCGAGACCTTTCTTTTGTGAACTTTAATACCGTAAGATGTATTTTAGACGTTGTATATTTGAAGTAAGTTGACTTCCTTGTATCTGTCCGAGCACAATCCTTTTATCAAGGAGTCCTTTTTTTTTTTCTCGATCAACATAAATAAGCAAGACTACAACGGACCCTTCTTTGATTTCAACTATTACTATATGACTTAGGTACACATCTAGTCGAGTATAGAACCAAGTAGAATTGGATAACGGGGAGTTGGTGTGCTTCAAATGAAAAACTACTACCCAAACAGGTTTGGATGAGCTAGTGCCAAACATATAGCTTGAGCAAGTCGAAAAAATTATCTTTGCCTACGTTAGTCAGCCTCCGTGGGATCATTTCATTTAAGGTTGAAAGGCCACCCATGTTGGAACTAAAAAAAAAAATTAAAGAAGCCACATGGTCGAAAGGATTCAAACAAACCTTATAACAAGCTTGAAGGATGGTTAAAGTCAGGGGAATCTCGATATTCTGACACTATGTAAATGTCACAAGATAACGTCATTTATTGGATGCCACCTGGGTGGGATATATCAAAATGAGAAAGTATTTCATAAAAAAAAGAGATGGAACGAGAACCTAAACCTCATTCCTGGTGTATCAGTATAATAGGTATCATCTACACAATTATAGAATCACTTAGTCAAACAATATCAGATTCTATGAACCCTTTCAACCTAACTTTCAAGTTAGGCGAGCCCTTTCTTCCGTAAACTCCAATTCCATTATATTGTAAGAATACATATTTGAAGTAAGTTGACTTCCTTATTTCTCTCATACCACGATACTTTTCTCAACGAGACCCCTTTTTTCTGGATCAACATAGACAAACTGTAGAACTATAACTTGTTGAATATGTGTTTTGGTGATAAAATTAATTGATAAGTTTATGGACTAATAAATATTTGAGATAAGTAACATAGAAAAAACTTTGATAATAAACTTAAACTATTGAAGTAGGAGAATCAGATGTTAGGTTGGAAAGCATCATGTCGGAGATTGTATATCGAGTTAGAGGATTGGTCGATATGCGGAAGGATAGACTTTATGCCATGAGTTCGAGCATTGAGCCAAAAGGATTGAGTATTACGCTAAGAAGATCAAATGCTATAGGGAAATCTGGGGGCGACATCACATGCGTAGTAGAAGAACATAAAACAAAATTATAGATTTCTCAAAAAGATGTTCGTCGTCGTGTGAAGATTTATGCGCAAAAATCTACAAAATAGAAAACCACATATGAGATAATTGTATTACCTAGAGAGATCGTATATTTCTGAATTCCTGTAAATCTATGAGAGAGTATGAAGGAGGTCAAGCATTCTCTCTAGCGGTGATCCACATGGTAGAGGCTGCGAAGATGCTCCTCGAATCGCTACCCAAATCTCCATACTTGCTATTTGAGAAGGAGAAGGGGAGAGGAGAATATGAGATGGCAACTAAGAAGCCTAACCTATAACCCTTTGGTTCTCTCATATTTATAGAGGCTCCTTGTCAACTTAACCTTAATGGATCCTGCCCTATTGGGTATTTGATCTTCATCCTATTGAATCTCAGATTTTGATGATGAAACTAATTGATAGAGTTTATGATCTAATTTACATTTTGAGTAACGTAAGACTAGCTTCGATTATGGAAAGACAATTAAAGCATGAAGAATTAATGTTTCGCCGGAGTGGAACATGTTAGAAGATTGGACGTCGAACCAGAGGATCGATCGACGTGTCGACAGAAGGCTTCGTGCTATGAGTTCGAGCATCGAGCCTAGAAGAGCGGACATTGCACCAAGGAGATCGAAGTTGCAGAGGTCAACATACCGATTGGGCAAAAGGCCGCAAAAGAGGATGATGCGCCAAAGGATTGGACGAAGCGCTGATGAACCAATGACATACCGGACAATATGTAATTAATGCTTTATAATAATTATCTAGATCGAAGTAGTTTTAAGTTATAATTGAGTTGGAATTAGGCCAACTCAATTAGGGGCCCATTGGGCCAGATGGATGGCCCATTCGGTCACTTAGAGCCATGCCAGGTGGTGGCACCACCTAGGGTGGGCGGTGGAATCGCTTGAGACTCAGCCTTCTAGGAGGTCTAGGCAGTGGTACCACCCTATTAGACGATGGTACCACCAGAGCCCGGACTCCGAGACCCTATTAGGGGATGGTACCACCTAGATTGGGTGGTGGTACCTCCCAATGTCAGTCTATAAGCGGTGGTACCACCCAATAATGGTGGTGGTATCGCTAGTACCCTAGAAACCCCATATGAGACTTTTTGACTCAATTTCTGAAGCCATTGGGGCCTATAAATACCTCACTCTTTCTTGCATGAATGAAAGTGTGAAAAAAAATCTTAAGATTTTGGGTTATAAAATTGCTAAGTGTCCTCCTCTTCCCTTTCTAGTTTTGTGATCATTCAAGAGAGGTGTGAGGCTTGTAAGGGTTATCTCCTAAACCCAATAAAAGGAGAAAGTATTATAAGAGGGTGGTTGGTCTTCATCCATTGAAGGAAGATCATTAGTGGACGTCGGTGGCCTCGACGGAGGAGGAATCGAGAGTGGATGTAGGTTACGACGACTGAACCACTATAAATTTGGTGTGCACTCTCTTTTTGCTCTTCATTACTGCTATTCTCTATTTTTAATTATTTATTACATTTACTTTAAGTGAACACACTTTCGATATCAATTCCGATGTAGGTTTCCTCGAATGTAATTTTTCAAAACCGATATTTTCATAATAAGCACTAATTCACCCCCCTCTCAGTATCGACTTGATCCTAACAGTTGGTATAGAGTAAGGTTACTCTCTATTTGATTTAAAACCCAAGAGAGATGGCGTTTGCCGATAATCAAGAGTGTCTTTCTATCACTCGTCCTCCTATGTTTAATAGGATGAACTACACGTATTGAAAAACTAGAATGAGAATCTTCTTACTTTATATAGATTTCGATTTATGGAACATTGTTAAAAGTAGTTTTGAGAAGTCTTCCAAACCAATGAACGAATAGAATGATTTGGAAAAGAAGGCTTTCTCCTTAAATGCTAAAGCAATGAATGCTTTATTTTGTGCTCTTGATAAGAACGAATTTAATCGATTTATGTTGAAAAGTAATTTTGATGATGATTTAGATTTTAATGCTTTAAATTTGAATGAAAACTCTCCTCCCCCAAGCAACTTAGATGCATCTTCTTCTAAAGAATCCTTGCATAAGGATTGGAAGTATGTAGATGCTCATCCTAAGGAGCTAATCATAAGAGATACATCAAAAGGTATTTAAACTCGTTCTTCTTTTAAAATTTTTTATGCGAATGTAGCTTTTTTGTCTTAAATTAAACCTAAATGCATTGATGAAGCCCTAAAAGATGATTCATGAGTCCTTGCAATGCATGAGGAATTAAATCAATTTGAGAAAAATGAGGTGTGGAAGCTTGTTCTTAGACCTAGTGACCATTTAGTAATTGGTACTAAATGGGTCTTTAGAAATAAGCAAGATGAACTTGATATCATGGCTAGAAACAAGACTAAACTAGTGGCCAAAGATTTCAACCAAGAAGAATGTATCGATTATGAAGAAACATTTGCTCCTGTGGTTATACTTAAAGCCATAAGGATTCTCCTTGCATATGCTAGTTGTAATAATTTTAAGTTATTTCAAATGGATGTTAAAAGTACTTTTCTTAATGGCTTTATTTTTGAAGAAGTTTATGTTGAACAATCTCCCGGATTTGAGAATGCTATTTTTTTGAATCATGTTTTTAAGTTGTCTAAGGCTCTCTATAGATTAAAACAAGCCCATAGGGCTTGGTATAAGAGGCTTAGTTCTTTCCTTATTCAAAATAATTTTATTAAAAGCAAGGTCGATACTACATTATTTATTAAATATTTTAAAAATAATTTTTTTATTATCCAAATTTATGTTGATGATATCATTTTTGGTTCTTCAAATAAATCTTTGTGTGAATCGTTTGTCAAAAGTATGAGTCAAGAGTTTGAAATGAGCGTAATGGGCGAATTAACATTTTCCTTAGGATTGTAAATTAAATAATTAAGTGATAGAATTTTTATTAGTTAGACTAAGTATGCTTTATATTTATTAAAATGATTTAATATAGATAGTGTTAAAGCTATTAATATACTAATGAGCACTTCTACAAAATTAGATATGGACATTAATGGAGAATGTTTTGATCAAAAGACTTATAGGGGTATGATCGGTAGTTTATTATACCTTATAGCAACCAGACCTGATATTATATTTAGTGTTGCACTATGTGCTAGATTTCAATCTAATCTCAAGTAATCTCACTTAAAAGCTATTAACAAGATTTTTAGATACCTAAAAGGAACTCATAATATAGGATTATGGTATTCAAAATAAAAAAACTTTGAGTTACTTGCTTATGCCGATACTGATTTTGCTGGTTGACAAATAGATAAAAAATACATCTTGAACATTTAGCAGTAGGTGCATGTTGTGCACAAGTTATATGGATGAAAATTACATTAGAAGATTATGGAATTCACTTGAAAAATAGACCTATAAAATGTGATAACACTAGTGCAATATGTTTAACAAAAATCTCATTCAACACTCTAGAACTAGACATATTGACATTAGCCATCATTTTATTAGAGATCATATTAATAATCATGATATATCTTTAGAATTTATTGATACTAAACATCAATTAGTAGATATTTTTATAAAACCATTGAATGAGGAACAATTTGATTTTATTAGAAGATAATTAGGCATGTTAAATCTTTCGAATGCATGAATTCCTTTATATATTTTTTGGATTTCTCAACTTTTGGAAATTGAGTTTTCTCTTTATTGAAATCATTTCCTATCACCTTCTTGAAGTTCTATGGATTTTTGCTATACTTGATCTTTTATTTGATGATCATTTCCTATAAATTCTTTTTCCTTTTATTTACAGGACTTGATTCATGAACTTTTAGTATGCACATCTTGATCTTTTATGATGAATCATTTCTCTTTGCGATAGTGGAAGCTTGATTCAATGAAACTTATTTATCATGGATTTGATTTGGTTTAAATCCTTTCCAGAATTTGGATCTTGATTTTTCTTTTGATGAATGAATTCCTCCCTTATTCTCCTTCCTCTTCTTCTTATTTTTATGACAAAAGGAAGAAAAAAACTTGCTTATCTCAAGAAGAACCAAAAGTAGTTAGCTTGCCCATTTCAAGCAGCAAAGTTTTTGCTTAACTACATCTAAAGCAAAAATGCTAGCTTGCCCATTTCAAGAAGCAAAAAGTTGTTATCATGCAAAGTTTTTGCTTAACTTATCATTTCATAAATTTTCTAGCTTGGATAAAACTTACTTAAATAGTTTAAAATACTTACATAAATTATTGAATTATTCTCCTTTTTGTTGATGACAAAGGGGGAGAAATGATGAATTCCAAAATGATGTTGAATGTGGTATCATGTATGAAGTGATAAATGGTTAAAAAAAATACTTTAGTATCATATATGTTATGCCCAAAATGAATGAAATTATGATTGCTTTAGTACCATAAATATCATGCCAAAATTATATTAATTTTATCATATAGGTCATGCCTAAAGTGATGTTGATTTATTATCATGCATGAAGTGATGAATACTTTAGTATCATGTTGGTTATGCCCAAAGTGATTTATTATCATGCATGAAGTGATGAAATTGTGCATGTTATACTTTGATGACTTGAAACTATGATGATGCAAAGATTTTGAAATGATGTATTCCATTTGACCACTATGACCGAAATTGTTTCACTTGAATTCAAATGTTATGAATTCAAGTTTATCTTATCTCAATATGATATATAGATAGGAGGAGTTAAGGTTAACTCCATCATCAATTGGTTATCATCGTCAAAAAGGGGGAGATTATTGAATCTCGGATTTTGATGATGAAATCAATTGATGAATTGATGATCTAATCCATGTATTGAGATAAGTAATGTAGGACTAACTATGATCATGAGGAAGGCAAAATGATTAAAGAAGAATAGAAGTTGGGCCGGACTCAATGATCGGGCATCGGGCTGGATGAATTGGGGGATACACCGAAGGATCGGATGATGCAGTGAAAGCTCATCAAAAGTTCGTCGGGAGTTCATCAAAAGCTCACCAGAAGATCTCCGAAGGCTTGCCGGAATATCACCAGGAGTTCACCGAAGGCTCGCTGGGAGTTCGCTGGAAGTTCACCGAGAGTTTGGTTGAATAATTTACATACCAAACAACTTAGATTACTTGTAGTTGTTTTAGCCTTAACCATCATAGTTAGGACTTTAAATTGAGTTAGTTTTGGGAGAAATCCTACTAATATAATTAGGGGCCAAGTAGGCCCAAAACAAAGCTGAGTTGTGCTGGATGGATGGCCCACTCGACCCCTTGGAGCCATGCTAAGTGGTGGCACCGCCCAGGTGGGCGATGGAACCGCTTGAGGCTCAGCCTCCCAAGTGGCCTAGGCGTTGGTACCGCCCAGACACAGTCTTTAAGATTGTGTCAGGCGGTGGTATCACCAGACTGGGCGTTAGTATCATCGAGTGTCAGAGCATAGTAGCAGTGGCACCACCAAACTAGGCGGTGGTATCGCCCAGTGTCAGTGCTATAGATGGTAGTACCGCCTAGCATAGGTGGTGGTACCGCTAGGACCCGAGAACTCGGGAGAAGACCTTTTTTAGCTCAATTTATGAAGTCATTTGGGGTCTATAAATACATTAGATATTTTTGCTTGGCAAAACATAAAATTGAGTTAAAAAGGGGGGAAAGAATACTTGAGAAAAATTAAAAACTCTTTTAGGATTTAGAGTCCCTTCCTCATAGAGTTAGAAGTTTTTTAAGGGATGAGTGAGGTCTAAAAGAGAGGTGTAAAGGTTTTCTTTTGAGCCTGTGAAAAGGAGAAAGAGTGTAAAAGGGTAGTTGATCTTAACTCATTAAAAGAAGATCGATAGTGAAAGCCGGTGGCCTCGAGTGAAGAGGAATCGAGAGTGGATGTAGGTCACGATGACTGAACCACTATAAAACTCAGTTTGCATTTCTTTCATGCTTTTCATTTATATTGCAAACTGATTTACTTGCTTATTACATTCACTATGCTTACGAACATGCTTTCAAGTCAAGCAACTTTTCGATACGATTTTATCAAATGAGATTTTCGAATCGTTAAGGTTTTAACTAAAGCACTAATTCTCTCCCCCCCCTCCTAGTAATGACTTGGTCCTAACAGTTTCTATATGCGAAACTGCACATGAGATTTAGCATACACTTGAAGTCACACACGAAGGCACAAATAAAGTTAAAGAGTCAAAAATTAATCTTTTGGTGCATAATTTTGAGTTATTATGAATGAAACCAAGTGAAACCATTGGAGACATGTATACCCATTTTACGGATGTCATCAATGATTTAAAAGCACTTGGTAAAGATTTTTCTAATATTGAACTTGTCAATAAAATACTAAAATTCCTTCCGAAATGTTGGGATCCAAAAGTGATGACAATACAAGAAGCAAAGAACCTAAACAACCTTGCTCTTGAAGAACTTATTAGGTCATTAATGACATACGAAATGACGTGCAAGGCACATAATGAACATGATGAACATGAGAACTAACCTTCTAAAGAACAGGAATGATATGACACTTATAACTAAAAAAGACCACTCGAGTGAAAGCTCAAGTGATGATGAGGATTCGGCACTTCTAATAAGAAAATTCAAAAGATTCATAAGAAACAAAACAAATTTTATAAAACAAGATACTAAGAATAAAATATAACTAAAAAAGGATACAATCATATGCTACGAGTGCAAGAAGTTGGGATACTTAAAAAAATGAATGTTCCCAAGTGAAGAAGAAGCTATCAAAGAAAAAGAAGGCACTCAAGGCGACTTGGGATATTCAAGTGCATCCAAAGACGAGAAGCTAACCAACAAAGAAGAAATTACAAACTACGCATTAATGACATTTGGTGATGAGGTAAGTGACTCAATCAAAGCTCATTTATCTTTTGATGAATTATTAAATGCTTTTCATGATTTGTTTGATGAATGTAAATTAGTTGGTAAAAAATATAAATTGTTAAAAAAGGAGCATACTTCTCTTGTTAGTAAATTTTATAAATTAAAAAATGAGCATGATGATAGTATGTTATCTTCATACACTAAGTGTAATGAGATAGATTCACTTAAGAAAAAAAATGTCTTACTACAAGAAATATTAGAAAATTTTAAAATAGGTAATAAATCTCTAAATATGATCCTTGCTAATAAAGGTCATGTTCATAGATAGGAAAGAATTGACTTTGTAAGTAACACTCAACAAAAACTAACCATCTTCGTTAAATGACCTACATTACATATCTCACCTAGAGAAAAATATAATTTTTATGAAAAATATGGTAATTTTGTCTACAAGTATCCATTTAAAAGGTATAGTCTGTAATCGTTCTCATTAAGTTCATCATTCATTATCATGAATTTCTTTATTTATTATGGTTTAAATATTTTATTTTTTATTCATTATAAATATAATCATTATTATTAAATATTTTATTTAATATCATTAAATTCTTCATTATGGTCAAACATTACAAATTTGGATTAATTCTTGAACGTTACAAAGTTGGTGATAATAAATGTTCTTGATGGGAGAACGTCTATATAAATAAGGGTTTTGGTCCCTGGGCTCAATATCTCCCTCAAGCCTAAAGGATTTCCTACACTTGAATGGTTTAAGCCGAGAAGTGTCAAAATACAAAGAGAAATCATTGCTGAAATTCTTAACAATAATGGCTGGAGGTACACAATTTTTGTTTCCGCATTAGTTTTCTTGTATTTCTATTATAATGGTTTAGAAACACATTTTGGTATAAAAATTAACAGTCGGTATTAGAGCCATTAATCTCTACCTTGATATGAAAGAGTTTTTATTTTTTTTATACCATGAATATGGTTTGATTTTGGTTTTTTTTTTTAAATTTCTTGATATATTTGATGTTGAAAATCATGAGGATATAACATTTTCAGCATTTTTAGTCAGTAAAATGCTCGTATTATGTATGAATATTTAGTTATATTAATTCATGCTTATGAGTCAAATTTATATGTCTAGTGACTCATATAATCTTAATTAATTAGGGATTAGCCACAACATCATTAGTTAATTAAAATTATATATAAAGTTAAAATAAGGATCACATAAGTAATTATACATAATATTGTGACTGGTTATATTTAATATAATAATTATTATCCCATAGGATCTTTCATTATATTCATATAATTAATCAGGATAAAATATCAAATTAATTTTATAATTTACCCACAGGGATTATGAATTGGAATATAATTTGATAATTTTATCATAAAGACCATTTGAATCTATTTGAATTAAAAATTTAGCCCATAGACAATTTTTATGTCATGAGATTCATCTTTTGGCATGTTTCACATTGGTAAAACATGCAATTTAAACTATTAAGCCTCAAATTTTGACATAAACATGTTTGATTTTATGTAGTTTCTTAAACTGTTAATTTCTTTGATATTTGATGTGACATTCTCGAACTTAGGGGTGATAACTATAAGATATGGAAGGAGAGGATTCTCCTTCATTTAAGATGGATGGATATTGATTATGCTATTAGGAAAGACGAATCAACTTGAAGCCTATAAATACCCCTCTCATCCCAGGTTAAAGCACACAAGCACAAAGAGTCTAAAAGCAAAGAAACGTTGCTGCAATCTCTTTAGAAATTCCCTCCTCCAAGTCTAAGTGTTAGAATTCTGTTTAGAGAGGAGAGTGAGTGCTTGTAAGGGTTATCTCCTAAACCCGATAAAAGGAGAAGAGGGATGTAAGAAGGTGGTTGGTCTTCGCCTATTGAAGGAAGACCGATAGTGGATGCCGGTGGCCTCGACGGAAGAGGAATCGGCGGAGTGGATGTA
>LVTN01001936.1:673-51049 GCA_001649415.1 Musa itinerans | reverse complement strand
ACTGCTCAATATTTAGATCTATAAAGTATTATTGGTTTCATAATTGTCCTATAAATTTTTTCTTTTAATCTCAAAAGTATCACAAGACTCCTAATAGCCTTTGTCATTTTAACCATTTCATTTGAATAATATCTTCATCTATCCATTCATCTTATTGAATACTTGATCTAAGATACCTAAAGTTTTTATTTAAAGAAACTTTTTATTCATCCAATTTAATTATATTCTCTTGTCTATTTCTCGAATTACTAAGATTATATTTTATATATTCAATCTTAATCATATTTAATCTAAAACCTTTAGTTTGTAGGCTTGTTTTCATGGCCTAAGTTTATAATTGATTTCACTTAGGCTCTTATCAACTAAGATAATATCAATAGCAAATAACATATATTATGAAGGTCTATCATATAAGTAACTAATAAGTTTATCTATTATCAATGTGAAAAGGTAAAGACTTAATGTAAATCCTTGATGTAATTATATACTAATAGGAAACTTACTAGATACTCTCCCTATAGTTATAATATTAGTAGTTACATTATCATATATACATTTAATAAAATTAATATAATTATTAGATATATATTTTTTTAAAATCCACCATAATAAATTTATACGAACTATATCATAGGTTTTCTCTATGCTAATAAAAATTGTATGCTAATCGTTCTTTTTCTTTCTATATTTTTCATTAATTATCTTAATAAATAAATAAATAAATAGCTTATATAGTTGATTTTTTAAGCATAAAACTAAATTAATTTTTAGAGATATTTATTTTAAGCCTTATCTTACTTTTAATAACCCTTTCTTAAAGTTTCATAGCATGTCTCATGATTTTAATTCTTCTATAATTTGAATAATTTTGTATGTCACCCTTATTTTTATAAATTAACACTAAAAAACTCTTTCTTCATTAATTAGACATCTTTTTGAATCTCATGATTTTGTTAAATAAACTAGTTAGCCAAGCTACTCTCTTGTCCCCTACATATTTTCAAACTTCAATAGGGATATCATCATGCCCCTACACTCTTAGTTATTTTCATCTTTTTTTAATATATATTTTACTTTATTAGCTCTAATTTTATAAATAACTATATAATTATTAAATCTATTACTATTATTTATCGTTAAATCTAAATGATATGTGGAATATCCATTAAATAATTTTATCATTAACCAATATTCTTTGATCTTCATCTTTAATACATCTAATGTTAACTAAATATGATATATATATATATATATATATATATTTGATCATCTTTAATAACTAACTTACTATAAAAATTATCATAAGTTTTATATCTTGTTATACTAATCGTTTTCTTAGCATTTTTTAGATTCTTTATATCTTTTAAATTTTTTCTTATTTTTATAATTTTATCAATATTTAAAATATGATCTTTTAGTAAAAATTAATTTTTGAACTTTCTCACATTACCATCAACTCTCTTTTAAGGTTATACCTCTACCTTTAGTTTCATCAAGAATCTTATTTATTAAGTTCTTAATCTTATTAGTCACCGTAGTCCAATTAATATTAATATTACTCTTATCTAAGTTTTAAGTTGTCTCTCTTTTCATCTTATTATTAAAATATATTATCATTTTTAAAATTTTACCATTTAATGATAATAATTTTTATTATTATTTTATTATTCTTACATTTTCTATAGTAACATACCATCAACCTATATTGATTTGTTAAACTTTTATCCGATATAAATATATATAAATATATATATATATATTCTATTTTATTGGAATCTTTAGGATGTTGAATGCTTGCTATATGTATATAAATCATGATGGCATGACCTTGCATCACACTTCAGTTGGAATCAGTTCTGATCATCCTAACAAATTTTAGGTTAGAATTTGGTCCCAATTAGTCTAGTTTGAATTTGAGGAATACTCAACTAATGAGACGAATCTTACCTTGCACAAATACCTATAACAAATGGAGAAACGTCTTGACAACATGAGGCTGATTCCAAAGGGAACACGACCAAGTCACCAAGTCGACAGAGGTCTACTAGAGATCAGTAATTTTTGAAAAAAAAATAAGATGTTTCTTTTGTCTCTTCCAGGCGATCAGAAAATAAAGAAATAATTTATACATTCAAAATAATTACGTATATACAAAATACTATCTCAATTCATCATATTTCTTCAAATTCAGGATGTGATATGGTTTTAAAGAATGAACCGGATAGTTCCAATAAGATTTCATTCTTGAAAGAAAAAAATATTTTTTGATTTATTTCAGTTATTCCATAATCAAAACGAAAGGAGATACATATTATACTATAATTTTGGATGGAAATTTTTTTTGAGAAATAACTGTTGAATCTTGGATTTTGATAATAAAACTAATTAAGAGTGTTTATGATTTAATGTATATTTTGAGTAATATAGGATGCTTCGATCAGGGAGAGACAATTAAAGTAGGAAAAATCATGATGAGCCGGTGGAACATGTAAGAAGATTTGACGTCGAGCTGGAGGATCGGTCGACATATTGACAGAAGGTTTCGGGCCATGGATTCGGGCATCGGGCCAAGAATAGCGGATATTGCACCAAGGATATCGAAGTTGCAGAGATCAACTGACCGATTAGGCAATAGGCTGCAAGAGAGGACGATGCGTCAAAGAATCGGACGAAGCGTTGATAGACCAATGACATGTCGGATAATATGATTCATGCTTAGTAATAATTGTCCAGATCGAAGTGTGTTTTTATGTGTGCATGATTAACTATGATAGCAAGGCATAAAGCAAAATGAAGTCTTAGAGTCAAGAATGTGATTTTGTCGGAAGTTTAGACGTTCGTCGGAAACTCTGTCGGAACTAACCGATAAGTCCAGGAGCTTGCCAAAGAAGCTCATTGGAACTCACTAAGAAGATCGTCGTAAAGTCCAGAAGCTTGCCGGGAGTTCGCTGGAACATTACCGAGAGATCGTTGGAAGATCGTTGTAAGCTCGCCGGAATAAAACTAGACTTACGGACTTATTTATTTAGTAAATGTCTAAGAATTCATAGTTAGCACATAATTGAGATTGAAATTGTGCCAACCCAATTATGGGCCAATTGAGCTCATATAAGGACTGTATTGGGCCCAATGAAAGGCCCAAACAATGACTTAAGAGGTGGCACCGTCGTGGCACAGTCTCTGAGATTATGTAAGGCGATGGTATTGCCCAAACACAGTCTCCGAGAGACTATCAAGCGGTGGTATCGCCTAGTGCAGTATAAGTGTCAGTGTTAGATTAACATAGGCAGTGGTACCGCACGTACCTAGGAAACCCGAGATGAGATATTTTTAGGCTCTAAGTTTGAATCAACTTGAGGCCTATAAATACCCTTCTCATCCTTGATTAATACACACAAGCACAAAGAGTTTAAAAGTGAGAAAATGCTATAGAAATCACTTGAAAAATTCCCTCCTCTAGCTTAAACTTAAAATTCTGTTTAGAGAGGAGTGTGTGCTTGTAAAACTTGTCTCGTAAACCTATGAAAAGGAGAAGAGGGGTGTAAAAGGTGATTGGTCTTCGCCTATTGAAGGAAGACCGATAATGGATGCCGGTGGTCTCGACAGAAGAGGAATCGGTGGAGTGGATATAGGTCACGACGATCAAACCATTATAAAAATCTGGTTTACGTTTATTTTTAACAAATTACTTTACTGCAAACCTCCTTGAGCTTCTCCTTACATTCTTATAAAAGTTTTAAAGTTCAACATCTTTCCGAAACGATTTGAATCGAGACAAACTTTATCCAAAATCAACGATTTTACTGCTGTACTAATTCACCCCCCTCTTAGTACCGACTTGTTCCTAACAATAACATATCTATTCACTCTATCAATAACCAAGTCAGATCTAATGTATCATAGGGGATTTGTCTTTTCTATTTAGATAAAAAAAAATTCTTGAACAATATATTAAACTCTTCTCCCTCTTCTCTCATAATTGAAGCATAATATTATATTATCTCTCTCCTCCTTATAAAACACAATCTATCTAATTATCAGTCATAATACATTTCTTAATCGAGGTTAATTCTAGCTATCGTAGGGAACTCCTGGTTGATCTTTCCACCAGCTAACTAAAATATCGTAAAACTCTTTTAATCTTATATGTGCTAAAGTTATTAACCCAAGTATAAAAGGGCTTTTTGTGTGCCTGGTCTCCTTTTTCAATCCAGACCATACGACGACCTCGTTCATTTCTCTCCTCTCTCAATTTAGACTTTTTGAGGTTAAGCATTTTTCGAATTCCAACCTCTTTCCTTTCTCTCGTGTACCAAATATGACCTTGTGAGGTTGGGCCTTTCTTTAATCTCGACCTCCTAATTAAGTCCCATGCCACACTTTATTTTAAAAAATAACAACAAAATAATAATTTTTACACCTTATAAAACTTAAGACTTCTAATCTCTTACTCATGTATAAAACTTCTTTACCATCACATTCTAATATCATTTAGGTAGATATTAGTAACATACCTACATAAAGGACTTATCTTTACATCTCTCCCAGCATTACTCAATTTCAAGAAGTCAGACCGTTACTTGTTTAACCTTACAGAGTAGGCTACCAAAAAAAAAGAAAAAATAGCTCATTTTCAATCCTTTTGAAAATCATTACTCTTATCATTATGCTAATGAATTATATGTGTTTAAATTAAGAGACAACCATAAAAGAAGATCTTCTTATATTCTGATCATGCCCCATTTCTTCAAAAAAAAAAAGAAATCACTTCATATTACTTATATTAAAAAATATAATAAAAAATACATAAGACCTCTTTGTAGTTATGACATTTAGAGACACTTGGAAGCATCCCTTTTATAGGCAATGTGTTTGCTCAAAATATAAAGTGTTTAAAATTTTTAATAGATCTCAAAGTATTTCATTTGTGCATAAAAATATATCTGCTCAAGATATAAAAATATTTAAAGCGTTTGACACATTATAAAGCATATCATTTGTTCATAAAAATATATATGAAGCATTCAAACATCTCAATACATCATATTTATACGTGATAAATTCACACAAGATAAAGAAATATTTGAAGTACTAGATGTAGCCCATAGCATCTTCTTTATGCATGATCCATTTGCGTATGACAAAAAAATATATGAAGCATCTCATGGAACTCGAGGTATCTCATTTGTATATGATATGTTCGCCTAAAATAAGAAGCATTTGAAGCACTTGATAAGATAAATAAGTATTCAAAATGCTTATTGTAACACATATTTGCGTGTGATACGTACACCTATAACAAAGAAGCATCCAATGCATTTGATAGTTTCTACTTTGCATGTAATGTCTACAAAGATAAGCATTTGCCTAGTACAAAGAAGTATCTAAAGCATTTAATATATCCTATAAAGTCAGATAAGCATTTGTCTAGTACAAAGAAGTATCTAAAGCATTTAATATATCCTATAAATTCAAGTAAATACAGAAAAGATAGATGATTTTAGATTATTTTTAATTAATGATTATGAATCTCGACTAAAAGTTCATCTTTGCAAAGGCAAAAATCCATCAACAAAGAATACCATCAAGAGAGAAAGATTAATTCTCAAATTAAATCAAATAAAAAATATTATCTTTTTCAAGGGAAAAAGGATATCATATATTTGACTTGATATGATTGTATTTTTTTTATTTCTATAATTTTCTTTTTATTCTTATACTTGAGTCTATAAAAAGGAACTAAAATATTGTAATACGTCGTTGAAAAATGGATCAATGAATTGAGTTCTTCTCTCACCTGTGTGTGAGTGATATGAGGCTATACTTTTCAAGAGTATGATTGCATCATTCATGTATAAAATATACGGAAGTATAAGAATTTCATCCGGAAAGTTTGTTCTTTGAGCTAGAATAGGTCTAGTAATTATCTAGGTTCTTTTCTATTATCTTTTAGTCATTATCTTTTGTTTTTTTTCTCTGATTCCTTTATTATAAAAAAAATCTATTATTACTCATCTCAAAGATTTTGATTTGACTAAGATGTTTTGTTATTAAGATCGTTCTGCACCTTAATTATATGAACTCGGGGTGAGTTCCTATATAGTGAAAGTATATGATGCAGAACCGATTAGTTTATCTTTTATTTAAATAAATGTAATTAGTTTAGTGATATTTCACATATGTAATAAGTTGTCATATGTTAATATCTAGAAAAAAAATAAATGCAAAAAGATAAAAAAAATCAGATTAATTTTTTATTAATAATTACGAATCTTGACTAAAGATTAGTCTGGGCAGAAAATCCACCAATCAAAAGACTATTAAGAGAAAAAAAATTATTTATCAAATTAAATAAAATAAAAAAAAATATTATCTTAATAAAAGAAAAGAATATATCATATATTTGACTTGATATTATTATAATTTTTATTTTATTCTTATACTTGAGTGGAGCTAGAACAATATAATGCGTGACTGAGAAATAGATTAATGAACTGAGTTTTTCTCGTGAGTGATGTGAGGCCATATTTATTAAGTTAAACAAAATCAATCGCAATTTAAGGCGAGTCAGGTAAATTAATTTGATTTATTATATATTGACTGATATGATGTGCATTGGCTGAACAACTGTTATGTCTCTCCTCAACTCTTTTTTACGACCACTCTGTGAGTTGTGACATCGACACACTTCCCATTTCTCGTTCCGGTTGTTTATCGTAGCGAGCAACGTTGTTCGTTTTTTATCATTTATACCTTATCTTCGCACCTACCTGTCCTGTGATTGGAGAATTCTGCGGGGCCCACACGTGTTGCAACTTGTTTGAGTCACGAGGCTCGTACGGTCGTCGTAATTCTCCACAAGAGTAAACAAAATTTTGGCGACGCCAAAGTCCAAGCCAAGTGGGTCCCACTCGCGGTAGCCAATTCCTCTCTCCTCTCTCCCCTTTGTGCGTATATATATATATATATATATAACCACCTGCGTGCGGGCTCAAATAGCGTAGGTTTTCTTTTAATTGGGTGGTAGCTTTCTGGGAGCGCCCCGCGTCGCTATCCCCACTGCAACGCCTCCCTCCCCCTCGATTCCTGATTCGAAGCAAACATTGGCGACACACAATTGATGGATGTAACGGATCTGATCAACTGATGACGGTGAGTGGAGTAGAGCGGGCTCTTCTTTTACTTGTGATTTTCTTTTCGTCGATGAAATTTGGGGGAAAACGAAGGGATCTAAGTGAAGGGTTACAAAGGAAGGTTTTTGGTCAATTCTGGGAAGGGTCAGCTCACGTCATTTCCTAATAAAGATGAATTTTTTGTTAGATGTGTTTTGTGTGAGTTTTTGACATAGCAGATGCTCTGTATTCCTGTGCCTTTGAGGGGTTGCTTTCACAGCAGATATCTAGTTTTCTTTCATCTGTGTTTATCTTTCCGAGGCTCTTTGGGGCTTCATTTTTATATAATTTGTTGTTTGTTTATGCTCATTTCCAAGGTGCTGAGAGTTAAAAAGCACCCTAGCATTTGGCTTTTCTTTTTGGCTTAGAGGTTTAGGATCTCAGCTGTTGAAAATGAAATTTTCACACAAGGGACTGCTTGCATGTAAGAAATTTGCCTTTTTGTGTTCTTTTGGGCGTTGAAATTAATAAAAGATATATTTGTTGGGGGAGAATCTCTTATCTAGAGTGTCCTCATGTAGGCTTTGTCAGAAATCTGAACTCCTTCAGAGGGCTTTGGTCTAATCTTTGTCGTCTTTGGATTAGCAGATTGCGACTTGGATATCTAGGAGACACTTGATGTATATTTGCCGAGAAAGATGTACTAGTAGGAAGCTGTAGAATTTCTGGGGGATTCTAGGGTTTGTTCCTTTTTCCGTCGGGAGTTCTACATGTGGTGTTTGAGCTGGAGGCTTTGACCACTGATGTATTTGTGTGGAGAAGTTGGTGGATGGACATGCTGACAATGGCATCTCAGGGTGGAGGTGGCGGCAGTGATGGCCAGCATTCTCAGACTCAGGGCTTGTCCAGGCAAGGATCACTCTATAATATGACCCTCAATGAAGTTCAGAATCACTTAGGAGAGCCCCTACACAGCATGAACCTTGATGACCTCCTCAAGACTGTGTTTGCAGCCGAGGCCAACCAGTTACCAGGTGTGGACCTTGACATTCCGTTAGACCAGTATGCCTCCAGCTCTGGTCTCCATCGTCAGGGAAGCATTACCATGCCACAAGAACTGAGCAAAAAGACAGTGGATGAAGTATGGAGGGACATTCAACATGGGAAAAAGAAAGGTGAAGAGTTACAGAGATCAGGTCATGAGAGGCAGACGACTCTTGGTGAGATGACACTAGAAGACTTTCTCGTGAAGGCTGGGGTGGTTGCAGAGGGTATTGCAAAAGATGGGAATGATCTGATTGGGAATGTGGATCCTGTAGGAAATGCTGATCTGATATCTGGCACACAGGATTTTACACGAGGGACGAGTTGGTTGCGGCAATTTCAGCAGACGGCTACTATGGATCAGCAGATACATGGGCAACAAAGCCTGATGGGGGCTTATATGCCAAGTCGTCCACTTCCACAGCCATTGGGTGCTGGCACTGGGCCTATGTTTGAGGCTGTTTTCCCTGAGGGCCAGATAAATATATCATCGCCAACAATGGGTGCATTTTCTGATCCTCAGACACCTGGTAGAAAACGTGGTGGTTCTGAGGACGTGGCAGAAAAATTAGCTGAGAGGAGACAGAAAAGGATGATCAAGAACCGGGAGTCTGCTGCACGGTCAAGAGCTAGAAAGCAGGTGTTGTGCTACTAATTGCTCCATCAAATTTGCTTTGCCTTACTCTTATTGATTTTTCTAATGCTATTAGAAGCTGAGAAATGCTTTTAATTTTGCTGGAAAGGATTGTATTCTGAACTTATTTATTTTGTTATGTTAGGCATACACTAATGAGCTGGAAAACAAGGTTTCTCGCCTAGAAGAAGAGAATGAGAGGCTGAAGAAGCAGAAGGTAGAACTTTTTTCCCTCTAAAGATTTTTTGGTGGTTGTTTTGTATTTGGGTGAAGTACATAGTGTTACATTGCTGGATTCATTTATGGTATGGAACATCTACTTTGGGAAGCCATCCTTGATCACATTTGTATTGCACCATCTAGGATCAATATGATTTATTTGGATGATTCGTCATATTGCTTTTTTGATGTTTAACTGATATTAGGAGGTTTATCATCTCGCTCCTTGTTTTATGGATGTAACTGTTATGTAATTAAGTATGGTTGATGTGTGCTTGAGACATGGTCATATCTCAGATAACTTGTGTATTTTCTAATAGCTAATTAAAGTCTCTCAATTTTGTTTATGGTTGGACTTTTCATATTGTCACGGAATTAGCTAGAATTGCCTAAGTTGTGAGACACTCTTGTGTTATTCGTACATAAAGGATCAGCTTAGTTATAACCTCACATAAGTCCCAAAGGATCTGTAAAAGAGTAAATTGATTAGTTTCGAAAACAAGCGGCGGACAAGTCTTGACGTCTTACAAAGAGGATAGCTTTACAAGTAATTTAGCAAACATTTGGTGTGCAAGAGAGAAAGAGAGGAAGGAGAAAACAAGGGCTTAAGAAGGCAAACAAACAGTGACAAGTCTGCAAATGATTGTTTACCGTGTGTCGGGCACGTTGGTAAGTTTCCGTAGGCTTAATGTGCGAACTTGTGAATCCAATCAACGGCCAACACTGTCCTAAACACCCATCTAGCCTTGTGTTACTCGGGTGGTTTTGGGGTGCTGAGATGGCTAATGTTTTGCTCTGCACCACAGCTTGTAGAAAACAGGCCATGACATGCAAAAACTAGGCCATTCTAGGGCAGTTTGTCCATTCTTGTGAGCGATCGCTCTGCAGCCCTGTAAACTTTTCCTGTTTATAGTTTTTAAGTAAACACATAAAAACAAGACAAAACATGCTGCCAAACATATGTACAAGTAAACAAAAGCGATGAATGGTCCGTAGATTAAGGTGTTGTAGGTGTGCGATGACTATCCTTGACAGTCTCCCCTACTTAAACTATCGATGCCCTCGTTAACGCTTGTTGGTAGGCTTTGATGACTGTTTCTTATGTCGCAGGGCATCTTCAAGCTCCAAACTAGCTTTTGTTTGGGGAAGATTTTGCCATTTCATCAAGTACTCGATATGATTTACTCCGTTGGGTAGCTTTGTCTTGCGATCCACTAAAATGGCTTCAACTCGCTTTTCATAGGAGGCTCTGGTGGGGGGTAGCCGAGTTGGAACACTTCGGGACGCATCTTGCAGATCTAAGTGGTTGGCTTTTAAGTTGTTCACGTGGAAGACATTGTGAATTTTGAGCCACACCGACAATTGCAACTTATATTAGACATTGCCTACCATACTGATAATTAGGAAGGGTCCTTTATACTTGTGCATCAGTCCCTTGTGCACTTTATGCCTAAAGAACTATAGTGATGCTGGTTAGAGCTTTACCAGCACCAAGTCCCGACTTTAAACTTTTGGGGTCGCCTTCCCAGATCTGCCTACTTTTTCATCTTTTTGGTTGCCTTCTCCAAGTAAGCCTAAGCAATCTCTGCATTTCAATGTCATTCCTTTGCAAAGTGATATGTTGACGGGCTCTTCCCGTTATAACTAATCACCAAGGTGTGAGGAGTTGACGGCTGCTATCATGTAATGATCTGGAAGGGGCTTTTGTTGGTTGCAGAGCTCCGCTACAAGTTGTAGGAGAATTGAGTTATGTCCAACAACTTCACCCAATCTCGTTGGTTGACACTCTTATAGTGCCAAAGATATTGCTCAATGAGCGAATTTATTCTTTCAGTTTGGCCATCCATCTAAGGGTCGAGGCTTGTGAAGAAGTATAACTTAGATATCAGTAATTTAAACAGCTCGGTCCAAAATTGTCCCAAGAATCGTATGTCTCAATCGTTGATGATATTGTGCTGGACTCCCCAATACTTTACCGCATTCATCATCATCAACTTGGCCATCTCATCCGCTGAGCAGTGTAGAGGTGCAGGAATGAATGTTGCATACTTTGAAGACCGATTGACCAGGGTTTTTAATACTGTTCCATACCGCCCGGTACGAGCGGTATGTACCGGTCTGCCAGCTGGGCAGCACGCGGATCGCTCGCTATCGGGCGGTACCAGGTATTTAGCTACGACGAGGCGAGGAATAAGACGTTTGAAGAAGAAGAGGGAGAAGCATCGAAGAAGAGAGAGAAGCATCGAGAAAGAGGATTGCGGAGTCATCGATGCATCGTTACCAGCGTCTCGATGAACATGAGCTCGTCGAACCTCGGCGCGAACTTGTCTTCCATGCCCTTTCTCAATCTCGATTCGGCGTCGCTCTCCCTTGACAATTCCGATCCAAGAGGTAATGACGAGGAGATTTGTACCTCTTTGGAGGAGGTGCTAGAGGCAAGGATTGAAATATCATATTGTACCGGAGTTTCGGGATTCGCTCGGTACGGTATGGTATATACCGCTCGGTATACCGTTCGGTATATATATATATATATATAAGTAAAAAAAAAAAGTGCGATGTCGCCTCTCTTCTCCCTACGTGGGGCGACATCGCCAAGGTGACATTGTAGAAAAACGAGGCAACGTCGCCGAGATATATATATATATATATATAAGTAAAAAAAAAAAGTGCGATGTCGCCTCTCTTCTCCCTACGTGGGGCGACATCGCCAAGGTGACATTGTAGAAAAACGAGGCAACGTCGCCGAGATATATATATATATATATATCAAAGTAAAAAAAAAAATCTGCGACATCGCTGAGATATATATGTATGTATATATATATATACATATGTATATGTATATATATATATGTATATGTATATATATCGCCCGGTTGTGGGCGGTTCGTGTACCGATTTGCTGACGTACCGGTACGTATCGCTCGATATGGGCGATATTATTCAAAATTGAAGACCTTGGCTAGAGGTGCGGGGATTGGGGGAGGGGCGACGAGAGCAACGGAAGAGGCGGTCGCGAGGAAGACAGCAAAGACCCCGACCTTCTTCATCTTTGAATGGTCTCCTTCGTCCACTGTTGTTGCATGAAGAACCTTTTGATGTCGTTTTTCTTCTCCTCACCTCTTTGACGTTGAAGGCCGTAGTCGAGGCGGCAATGAGAAAGACGAGGAAAAGGACGAGGCGATGACGATGAGGCTAAAATTAATTTTTATATTTTTTTTAGGTATGCCACTCGATACCCCATACCGTACTGAGCAAATCTCGGTACATCGGTACGGTACGAAATTAAAAACCTTGCGATTGACCACGAGTATCGATCTAAGTCCCCCTACAGTCGGTAAGTTTGATATAAAGTCCAAGGAAATGCTTTCCCACCGGCTTTCGCCGCTTTACCTTATCTTGTTGGCAAGTATAATCCTCCACATCAGGCTCCATCTTCGGCCACTAGAAGGCTCTCTCCCTGAGAGCCAACATTAGGTGAATACTTGGATGTCCTGCTTAAAGGGTATCATGACACTATCTCAGGAGTTCATACCTTAAATTGTTTGCTTGAGAGAAGATAAATCATATTCTCTCTGGTGTAGACAAGTCCCTCCTGTACTGTACCCAAAATCATCGTGCATTGTCTTCTTTGATCCATTGCATCAGGGTTACTGCTTGGGGATCCTGGAAAAGAAGTTGAAATGCAGCTGACTTGCTTGGCCTCCACCTTCCAGTTGTACGTCATTCACCAACTCCACTTTTCTTCTCAATGCATTGGCCACGACATTTGTTCTTCCATGCTTATACTCCATTGCCATATCAAATTTAGTCAGGAAGTCCTGTCACCATGTTTGCTTTAGGGAGAGCTTCTTTTGAGTTTAGAAGTAGCTCAACGTGATATTGTTTGCCCTTAGCATAAATCGCATTCCGAGAAGGTAGTGCCGCCATACTCGTAGACAATGGTCTATCGTTGTCATCTCCTTGTGCATCAGATATCGTCGTTCAGTCTCGTTGAGCTTGCGGCTCTCGTAGGCCACAAGGTGACCCTCCTGCAAATTGTAGTCCGACAATTTGAGTACCGATTTTTTTAACACAACAATCTTTAGGTCTTGGAATGTTGCTTCATATTTGTCTAACCATCACCAAGGTTGCTCCTTCAGCAACTCTATCAATAGAGTTGTATGCTTCAGGTACCTAGCTATGAAGTGCTGATAATAGTTGACGAAATCAAGGATCTCAACTTTGGTGGTACCTTTTTTGGTGTTCGCCACTCTGCCACAGCTTGCATAATTGATTTGTCCATTCGAATGAAACCTTCATCGATTTAATGCCCTAATAATAAAATCTTCGTCTGGGCAAAGTAGCATTTTTTCTTTTTCACGAACAAAATGTTCTCCCTGAGAATCTTGAAAATTGTTCGAAGGTGTTTGACATGCTCTTCAAGCGTTTGGTTGTAGATGACGATGTCATCCAGGTAGATGACCACAAACTTGTCTAGAAACTCCTTGAACAGTTGGTTCATGAGAGTGCAAAATGTGGTCGAAGCGTTGGTTAAGCCGAAAGGCATCATCAAGAACTCGAACACTCTATACCTAGTCACACAAGTAGTCTTCGCTTCGTCGCCTTCAACTATGCACACCTGCTAGTACCCTGACCTAAGGTCGAGTTTGGAGAAATACTTCACTTGGCCCAATTGGTCGAGTAAGTCTATGATGAGTGGGATGAAATACTTGTTCTTCATCATCAACTTATTTAGGGCCCGATAGTCGATGCATAATCAGAGGCTCCTATCTTGTTTCTTCTGGAAGAGAACTGGGGCTTCAAATGGTGCTTTAGAACTGCGGATGAGACCACCGCATAGTAATTCATCTAACTGCTTCTTGAGTTTTGCCAGCTCTGGAGGGGCCATGCGGTATGGTGGTTTCGTTGGAGGCTTCAGTCCCATCTTTAACTCGATGCAGTGATCCATGCCTTTGCGTGGCGATAGAGTTTTCAGCAACTCGAGTGGTATAACTCTGTGAACCCCTTCAAAATGTCCGCCACCACAGGAGGTTCATGAGTGGCCTCCACATCAAGTGGCTCTAACTTTACTGCGGCCACGAAAGTTAATTGGCCTTTTTCACTCCCCCTTCTTGAGTTGTAAAGCTGATATTTTTTATGGATCCTTGGTTCTTCGGTTCCTTGAGAAACTGAAACCACGTAGGGGTCGTCGCCTCCCATCAGGCATAGGGCATTTAGGAACGACACTGGCACTAACTTCGTTGCGTGCATGAACTCCATTCTGAGGATCACTTGGAAGTCGTCCAGTGACATCGCCATCATGTTTGTGCTTTTGCTCCATGTTTGAATCTTGATGGGGACCCCCTTTGCTAGCTTAGAGATCTGCTTAGCCTATGAGTTCACAGCTTTCGTCCAATTGGGGCTCTTCTCTAGGTTTAGCCTAAGTTGTCTTGCTTCTCGGTCGACAATGAAATTGTGGGTAGCACCTATGTCCACCATTGCACGGGTTGTTTGACCATTTAGCTTGATGTCCACGTATATTAGCTTGCTGCTCCCTACTTTCTGTTGCTTCGTCTTTATGTTCTCCCCCACTTGACCTCGCAATGCATTCAACAAATGCATTGCTCCTATCCGGGATCCTTGCGACTTCATTGTTGTTGTTGGATTCCAAACTCCTCGAACTAAGGGCGACGACCTTGCCCTTGTTCGATCTGGGGGGATAGATTGATACTATTAATGCATTGAGTGCTTTCTTTTGTAGTTTCTATTGTGCCCACGACTTTAGGCCATCGAGGAAGTTGAATAGCTTGTCCTTCTCGGACATATCTTGTATGTCCAACATAAATGTAGAAAACTACTTTATGTAGTCTCGAATGGAAGTGCTTTGGTGGAGTTGTCTCAGCTTCCTTCTTGCGACGAGCACCGTGTTCTTGAGTAGGAACTGAGTTCTTAACTCCCGCTTCAAGTTCGCCCATGTGTCCACTCGACACCGACCTTATTGGATCTCTTCCCAACGTGTTCTCCACCAAAGTTTTATATCCCCATTCAAATACATGGTTGTTATTGAAACTTTAGTTTCTTCAGAATCGGGCCTCATAGCTTGAAAGTATTGTTCCATGTCGAACAGAAAATTCTTGAGAACCTTTGTATCCTTGGTAGCCCTATAGCAGTGCAGCTCGGGTGCTCTCAAGTTTTATGGTAGAGCAACGTGGGTGTTGCTCCCTCCCGCATTAAGAGCCCTTGTGAGCAATATAATCCTGGATGTGAGTTTTGCCATGACTTCATGTAGGTGTTGTACGGAGTCTTTGATGTCTTCCGTCAATTGATCTACTCGGGACTCGACTTTGTTGATATAAGATTCCGCATCCTCTTGCGAGTTCTCTATCCCAAGAAGTCTTCGTTGGCCTTAGTAGAGTTCCTCTAGACTCATTTCAAGAACATTAAGACGGGTTTCCACAACTGTAAGCCTCTCATTATGGCTTCTTTTCTTGATTGGCGCTCTGGATTGCGCTTTATCCGCTTGGGAAGAATAGCCAATTTCTCGCCCGTTATTTTCGCTGTCGTGCTCCTCTTGAGCGGCTCCAACAGCATGAGAGTGAGTTGCACTTGTAGCCCACCTGCGACTTCTTAGGGCAATGGTCCGGCTTGCCTCGTCTTGCTTGATTCGTCATAGTGCATCGCTATAGTGAGATTGTGAACTTTCGCTATTTGATTGAATTGTTTGCTTGCTTTGATACCACAATGTCACGAACTTAATTGGAATTGTCTAAGTCATGAGGCACTATTGCGTTATCCATCCACAAAAGGGTCTGCCTAGTTGTAACCTCGCTCAGGTCTTGAAGGACTTGCAAAAGAACAAATTGATTAGTTCCGAAAACGAGCGGCGGACAAGTCCCGACGTTTCGTAAGGATGGTAGCTTTACAAGTAATTCAACAAACGCTTGGTGTGCAAGAGAGAAAAGAGAGGAAGGAGAAAACAAGGATTTTAGAAGGCAAACAAATAGTCATAAGTCCATAAATGACTGCTCACTGGGTGTCGAGCACGTTGGCAAGTTCCCGTAGGCTTAATGTGCGAACTTGTGAATCCAATCAATCCAACACTACCCCAAACCCCCATCCAGCCCTATGCCACCTGAGTAGTTCTGGGGTGTTAAGATGGCTGACGTTTTGCTTTGCACTGTAGCCTGCGGAAAACAAACCATGGCATGCGAAATCTAAGCCATTTTGAGACAGTTTTATCCATTCTGATGAGCGGTTGCTTTGCAGCCTTGTAAACTATTCCTACTTATAGTTTTCAAACAAAAACACACAAAAACAAGTCCAAACACACTGCTAAACATATGTACAAGCAAACAAAAACAATGAATGGTCCGTTGACGAAGGTATGCTGGTGCGTGACGATCGTCCATGGCAGTATGCTATCTCATATTAAAGAAAACAGAGTCTATTTGGATCTGGGAAGATGAAAAGGTTTCAGCGATTCTACTGCTTAATCGACATTTAGAACATGGTTTCCAACACCAGTCATCTTTACTAGAATGATCAAGCACCAGCAGCGGACCATGTGACTTTGTCCTACTCATTATGTTGTTTATTTTTATTTTTATTATTTTATTCAGTGATATTGAGTGGTAGACTGCCTGGTTTCTCAATGACAGGTTGTTATACCAGTCTTTTAAAACCTTAATGTTAGAAATTGAATGGAATTGGTTTGAATTGATAGAACACAATCAAAATTGGTTGATGTGGCCAATTCTAGTCAATTTGATACCTATGAAAGCAAAAGAAAAGGGGTAGGAGAGGAGGATGGAAGAAGTGAGAAATTGAAATAGAGGAAAGACAGAAAGAAATGACTGTGACTGTGAAACAGAGAAAAAACTGCTACTAATGTATTATTTATTAAAATTATTGCATGTCATCTGCCACCATTTTTGTAGAGACCCTTGTCCATACTAGACAAGGGAAAGGATATCCGTAGAACCTTAAAAGAAAGAGGAGATGGAAGAGAATCTTATGACATTTAAAAATATAGGGATGCTATTCTTGAGAAGGAAAATATCATGAGATTCTTAATTAATCTTTAATCTCATGGATACACTATTTATTTTTTTTATTAATTTGTCCTTGCATTACGTTATACTGCATCTGCATGGTGATTTGAAATGCGCTAGCGCCAAAGTGGGACCCATCACTTTCTTCAGCAATCTAAGTGTAGTAGTGTTGAGTATTTTCTTACATTTATTATAGTTATATACTATAATGATATCTTTATTGTACTTAATTAATATATGTCTTTTTATAAACATGTCATAGATGTTTTCTAGAGTTAGATATTTTCTGAAATATGAAAGTAAAATGAATCTATGTACGTAATATTCTTAGTTATTATAAATGTCTATTTTTATTTTTTATATTGTTTATTTTTCAACTACTTCTTAGGCGATCTTGGTCCTGCTGATCCAGTTTGAAAGATTTTGCCAATCCAGTTCCCAATTCATATTTTGAAAACTATGTTAGAAGGCCTCAACCAAATTCACTTAAGACTTGTCTACAACTTGTCCTGCATTGGCTTGCTTCCGCTTTGCAGATCTCATCCTTGAATTCAACAGGATCTTCAATCATAGATCAGGACCTCAATCATTGCTTGATCTGGTAG
The DNA here is from genome assembly GCA_001649415.1 of Musa itinerans. Taxonomy (NCBI): domain Eukaryota; kingdom Viridiplantae; phylum Streptophyta; class Magnoliopsida; order Zingiberales; family Musaceae; genus Musa; species Musa itinerans. The sequence goes on along the minus strand of LVTN01001936.1, from coordinate 33,399 downwards.
CGAAGTACCATGCTTGCACCTCTAGCAAGTGGGCCAATTTTCAGTTCACCATTTGATCGATGAATGTTCTTGGACTGAGAAAACATTGGTGTCTGTGACAATTGCTTCGGTGTCTGACAATTGCTTCTTTGATGGGGGCTCTACTTGGGTGCTTTGCTCTGAACCATTTGAGTGATCTTCAAATTCTGGTTTGTCCTTGGCTCTACTATCATAATCGTCTTTTGTTGTCTCTTAAATAAGATCCTTCTCTAGAACTTTCACTAGTTTTGTCTGAGAATGCTTGTTACAGATTTTAATCATTATTGTCTTTAGAAGTATGTCATTCTTTTGTTCTTGAATAAGGTATAGAACATGAGAATATTAATAAGAAGGTCGAGTAGGAAATATCAGTTTAGAATGGATAAAATCTGCCATCATGATAGCACATGCTGCCTGAAACTCTGGTACCAATTTAGTAGATAGCAGATGCACAAGAAGCCTTTATGAAAGATAGAAGAGCATAAATAGACGAGAAAGAAACAACCGTCACCAAGCTCAACAAACTAGACTCATAACTTTAATAATTGTCTCAATAACATGCATACATGGCTAACTTTTATGTTCAATGTTGGTAACTTTAGTTGTAAGCTAACTGAAAACAACAAAGCAATCTCTACCTAATCAAATCCTAATGTACTTGAACACATTACAAAAGGGTCATAATCTTAGCCTAACTATAAAAGACTTATTACCTTCATATTAAGGACTCTTGAAAAGGAAAATAACATCTTAAATAAAATTGTATTTGATCAAACTTGTTAGCACAACAGTATGTCTCAAACACAATAAATCCGAAGGTATTTTTACTACACAAAAATAGGATGAAAATGCATCCAAAGTTAAACAGAATTTGATCTTGACAGAACATGACTTTACCCTTGTTTTAAGCAAAACTTGATCTTTCCTAGCAAAACTCAAAGCAACTATCCTAAACCTTGACTATGACTTAACCTGTTAGAGGACAAGTTGAGTGAGTGAAATCTGATTATATTATGGTATTTCCTAGTTTATTTTATATTTTGATGAATTCATTCTTTTCTTAGCGGTGTTCAGAAGGTTTAGTAAGAGTACAAGTTGACATATTATTGCATTATGAGTCCAGCTATTGATATAGTTTGCATTGAGAGAGATTGTTGGTTGCAGGGAAGTGTTTTTAAAGTTTAAGACATGTCTTGAAGTTTTGCGGAATTATCAATTATGAATTTTCCAAAAAAGGTGATTCCCTGAGTTCTCAGTTCATTTAGGAGTTGGCTAAAGATGATAAGTAAAAAAAATAAATGTTCTGATGATGAGTTAATGAGGATGATTTTTTTCAGTTGTTGGCCTAATTATCTTGTCTGCTTTGATTCTCTCTTTCTTTTTTCTTATTTAGTTTTTAAGTGCATATTTACAAGGTGTTACTGCATTTATCAAATTTTCTTCATTATATTTTCCCTACGTAATTATGAATATTTACAAGATACTGTGCCACATTTCACTTTTTTTTCGTATTATTTTTCTCTCTGAAACTTAAAATATCCTAATCCATATGAACAAGCGATGATGGGAATCTAAATTTTGGTATCATTCTCTGGGTTGGGTCTCATTGCAGTCATTTTTTAGCCCATTTCCTTATCCATATTAAGATCCTCCATATTTACATGTAATCCTTGTCAGTTGGCTGCTATTGTGATTCCTTGATTTGTCTGTTATGAAACCGGAATAAAAACCTCCCACAATTCTCATTTTTCAGAACATCTATCTCACAGAAGCAGAGAGAAATCTTCTTTTTCATCATATGCCATTGTTTTTGCCAAGTATGATAAAGCAAAGGAAGTAATAGAAGCACACACACTAAAAAGCCACTAAAAGAAACTTATGGACCATAAGAGAAGACCAGGATCAATTACAAGAAAAGACCGAAAGGAATATCCCGAAGTTACACAATTAGGTGGTAGATCAGTCATATTGAAAGGCTGGTTGATGTTCAACTTGCTGTCAGAGTCTTTAGATGAAGTATTCAGTGTCAGCACATCATAGTTTTACTAGCATATTGTTTTCTTTTTCTATGATTCGTAACTCTCATGTATGTAACTCAAATTATCTGCAATTGTGAAAATTTCTTTGATTTAAATTTCATGCATATATAATAAATTAAGTGTTATAAAGAGACCATTATTTCTTTGAGCCAGTTGGTTACTTCTTATGCTCTTGCATCAGCAAGCCACTGATTTGCTTTCTTTTGGGGGAAAACTTGGGTCCAAGAAAGCTGTCTCCATGTCATCTGAATTTTCGTGCAAATTCTTAAAGTTGTAATATTGACAAAACAAATCAGTTTAAAATAAAATTTGTCATATCTGACAATATAGTTACATGAATTACAAGGAAGGTCGAATGGTAGTATGTAGATGTCAATGCTTCTTATAGACATTTAATTTTTCTGAAGTGGGTAACTTTCTCAATTAATATGTAGTAGTGTCCTAACTCAGAAATTTGAGTTCAAAATCAGCTAGTTCTTTGAACTTGTGCTGATGGATTTCCAATGTTATGGATCTAACTAAAGCATTGAAGGATTACTTAATATATTCACTTGATTATGTTTAAGCACCCAGCATATTTTGGTTCAACTTGGTCCAACCAAATCAAGTTATACACCTCAGATGATTCACCTAGCAAAATGGTTGGATCCATCTTAGCCAAACTCATCATTGGATATAGTGAAACTAAACCAGCGTTTAAATAAGCGCCCAGGCACTCGCCTAGGCTCTTGGGTGAGGCGAGGCAAGGCCCGAGCGCCTCGAGCCTCAACCAGGCGGTGCGCTAGTGAAACGCTGCCTGGGTGCTCGCTTGAACCCAAGCGTCGGGTGCCTCGGGCGAGCACCTGGTTCAAACGAAGCAACCGAACTAGACTATTAAGTCTAGTTTGGTTGAATAGTAGCTAGTTGGTTCGATTGAATCAACTAAGCTTCATACTATTACTATACATGCAAAACCCACACCCCCGCCCCCCGTGCGACCTCGAGCCATAAACCCTAGCGTAGCTGTTGCCTCTACCGTCGACGCTTTCTCTACTACTGCCTTCACAATTGATGCACAGGCTTGACTTTTCCTCTGTTGCCGACGGATGGATCTGACGGCCTAGCTTTCATGCATAGTTCCCTCCGCCGCTATTGCTTCCGTGTGTAGCTCTTTCCACCATCAAGGGTGAGGACCGTAGTTTCCTCCGCCACCGATGGGCACCTCTGAAGCTTCCTCTGCCCACGACGTTGTCATCCGTAGCTTCCGCCACCACTGTTGCTGTCGTCTAAAGCTTCCTTCGCCATTGTTGTCATCCAAACGTTCCTCCATCACTACTGCCCTCCCCCACTTTCCATTGTCGGTGACTTTTTTCTCCCTCTCTAACTATTATTAACAATAGATAATCTACTATTAACATGAGATTGTTAACTACTGTTATCATATAATAGTCCTTATTTAGATTTTAACATTGCTAATCTCTATTTATTTAGAACTATTATTAGGGTTTCAGGATTAATGGCAAGCAATTCAGAAGATTCATCAAAAAATTCAAGAAACGATGTTGCTTGGAAATACAATTATCTAAATGATCCTAAAGATCATAATGCAGTTACTTTTATCTTTTATGATAAGACTACTAGAAGTGATATTTTTCGTGCAAAGCAGCATCAAGTAGGGAATTTCAAGAATGCATTTGCATGCAAGAAGTTTTCACTTGATGTAAAAGAAGAGTTACTGGCTTATGTGACTGAAAAAAAGATGTAAAGAAATAAATCTTATAGGATTTTACCCGAGAATAAAGTTGAACATATTAGAGATGATGAAGAAGATTATTCAGTAAGTGTCAATCCAAGTGAGAAAAGAGAATATGATAGAAAAGGAAAAGAAGCCATAGTTGTTGAGAAGGGTAAAAAGGGATCGAGGGACTTATATATATATATATATATATATATATATATATATATATATATAAAGGAAAGTCACCTCGGCGAATATATATATATATATATATATATATATATATCAAGGATCACAAAAGCAAAAAGGGCAAGTAGGAATAAAATTAAGACAAACAAATATAAATGATACTTGTGATAAGGAAATAAGGAGAAGGACAGTTCAACACATTGCTTGTTTCTTCTATCAGGTTGGATTTCCCTTTAGTACTTGTCGTTTAGACAGTTAGAGATGATTGAAGCTATTGGAAGATATGATTGGGGAAGGACAGTTCAAATAACTTATTAAAGGGCCACAAAAAATCATGGGTAAAGCATGATTGCTCTATCATGTCAGATGCTTGGACTAATAGTAGACATAGGAGTATAATTAATTTTATGATCAAATGTTCTTTAGAAATCATGTTTGCGAAGTCAATAGATACATCATCTTTTATGAAATTCGGATCAGATATATGAGTTGTTTGACAAGTTTGTGGAAGAAATTGGTAAACAAAATGTTGTCTAAGTTATAACCAACAATAGAAGTAACTATCTGTTAATTGGTAAGATTTATCTTTTAAATTTTTTAATCTTTTAATTACTTTATTTCTCCAATTTGAATGAAAGAACTATGTGATTCCTAAGTCTTACCAATTTTGTTTTCCTTTGTTTTAGGTAAATTACTTGAAGCAAAAAGACCACTTATATTAGACTCCATGTTCGACACATTACAATGATTTAATGTTAGAGGATATTGGGAAGATTCTTAACATTAAGAAGACTCTAAAAAGGGTAATATTTATCATTGGATTTCTCTATAATCATACTAGAGCTTTGAATATCATGAGAGAAATCACAGGAAACAAGGAATTGGTGAGATGTGGTGTTGCTTGATTTGCTCCTTCTTAACATTATTACATAGCGTGCATTGTAAAAAACATAACTTAAGAAACATGTTTACCTTGGAGAAATTGGTGACAAGCAAATGGGTAAAAGAAGTGAAAGGCAAGAAGGCTGGTGATATCTTCTTAATGTCGTCCTTTTAGAATTTTATATTTTTACATTAAAGGTAATGAACTCTCTTGTTCGAGTTCTTCGGTTGGTAGATAATGAAAAGAAGCTTACAATGAGATATATTTATGAGACTATAGATAGAACAAATGAGACGATTCAAAAGTCTTTTGATGGAAATGAAAAAAGTATAAGAAAATATTTGCAATCATTGACGAAAGATGAAATTGTCAACTTCATCGTCTATTACAAGCGGTAGGATATTATTTGAACTTAGAATTCTTTTATGAAAACACCTCCATTGGGTTTGATGCAGAAGTTGTATACGAATTTAGGACATAGTTGAATTCCAATAATAGTTCGATTTAGGACAACTATATCCCTAGGTATTTATAAATTTATATAATTAATTTCATGTATATTATGCTATTGGTAATAATAAAGTAAATTTTACAACTGAATGGTGGAGTCTATTTGGAAACTCCAGCATGAATTTATTGTAATTGGCTATCAAAATTCTTAGTTTGACTTGTGGTGCTACGGGTTGTGAGCGAAACACTCCACAGAATATTTTTGTTTTAATTAATATATTATTTTTTAGATAGATGTATTATTATATTTTTAAATTATATGACATGATAGATTCATACAAAGAGAAGAAATTGATTTAAGTATCAACGATTACATGATCTGGTTTATATAAAGTATAATCATACATTTAAAGGCTCGTCATAATTTGTGAAATAACATTAATCAATCTCATTATAAAACATTGATGATTCAAATGAGTGGTTGGTGGGGGAAATGAGAAAACTTGCAAGTTGCCGAAGATGAGCTTGTATTTGAAGATGATAGCTTGACATGGGGAGATGTGGCAAGAGTTTCAGGTGTTGAAGAATTATAGACATATATAAGCCTTAAGTTCATTTCTTGCTATTCTTGAAGAGGAGGAAACCTATTTTGATTAAGATGGACGAGAGGAAGAAAAAGATGATGATATGTTCGAGAATGACGATGTTGATTATGATGATGATTGAATTTGATATAAAACTTTATTGTTTCGAGTCTTTTGACATTTTTGTTATTATAAGATGGATAATATGATTTGGTACTTTAGATCTTTTTAATTTAATGTTGTATTTTTATTTATATAATCATATTTATCAATTGTATTATATATTTTAATATTTCAGAGCATCTTGTTTTGTTCGGGCGAGCACCTAGCGCCTTGAGCATTTTGTAACTAAACATAATGTTATCCTAAGTTGTGCTGTGCTAGACCTTGAGTTTGATTGTTTTGAATTGAATGTATACATGCTTATGAAACTCTCATTCATTGGAACATTTCTTCTATGAAAGACAGTTCCAATCAGGTAAGAGAAACATGCCTTTTAACAGAAACAATTGTCATTGGATGGAATGTCTCCTAGAAAACTTTTTCGTCTTCACTGAATTGGATGTCATCAATGTATCATCATTTTATTTGCCATATGATGCTAACCATGATACAATAAAAAAATACTTGCCTTTTAAAACTTGCCAACACATGTTCAGAATTATGGCATAATGAAAAAGGCTCAACTTTCTTGGAACATGCTGTCAGAGGGATGAGATGACATGAGAAAGAGGATGGCACACAATTAAACAATGTTGTGTCTCCTTTGTAACTTGGAAGGGATACTTCCATTTGCTCTGCCCTCAAATAACCTGATCGAACTCAGACCATGCTGTCTGTCTTCAATTTAGGTTTGATTGGCTAGGTTTAAAAGAATCTCAGGATGAGGTCATTTTCTGATCGCAGATGTGAGCTATACATATATTGGGTTGTGCTTTTGTTCAACCCAAGCAAATCGATCTAGGTTGCAGCTACATGTGGAACCTCAAGTCTCCTGTTAAAGATGTCCAACATCCAGGATTCTGTATTTGTCAGTTTTTGAACTCTAACTAGAGATTACAAAAGAAGTGGGAAATCGAATGTGGGATATTCCACACTTTCAAAATTTATTGTATGTCTTAAGATCATTGAATTTCAAAGAATTAGTTGGAGCCCTGGTGTACATTGAAGCTTTAAAATTTTAAACTCATTAGTTCCATAATGTTTGTTGTCATCTTGTCACTTAGGTTTGAAAAGACAATGGCAACTATATTCCTTCTTATTTCATGAATGTTTTAGGTCAAGTTTTATCTATCTTTATAATCTAATTTCACTATAGTTTAAATAGTATACTCAGTAATAGTTAATACTGAGGAATTTGAAGATTGACATTGAAGTGTTGACACCTGATTATTGTAAAGCGATCTGTGAGTTTCCTCTGGTTGTATATGGTCTGTGTTAAGCATGTAAAAGAAGAGTCTTTATATGATTTTATCTTTTGCTTGTAGATATTTGCATTCCACATTAAGCAGAAGCCAAATTTAGAAGCTTTGTGATTTTTTTTTATGAGTTTTCTAAACACTTTGGCCTGTATTACTTGAAAATATTCCGGGCTCTGAACTGATTAGCTAACTATTTATGGAAAAGTAGCAACCTTACAGTGATGCTAAGGCTTGTCCTCTACTTTTCCAATCACTTGTCAAGGAAAAATATCATAAAGCTTGATACCTTTCAAATTAGTCTAATAGTTACAAATTTTTTACCATGATACCCACCAAGAATAAGGAACCCTTTCTACAACCAAGAGTCACAGATCAGTGTTCTTGATTCAAGGGTATTCTTTTGCCATATTTGCTTGACGTGCACATAGTGTGATGCTACCTTTATGCTTTCTTCTATTAGCTCTAATCAAGATAGATCTTTGATTCTGAATTTCTGTACCTGACAACTGAGTTTTTCAGGTAACGAGATTCTTGATTATTTCAATTGTCATAATTTCTATATATGTTTACTGCTGGTGGTTGCCAAAGAGATTGAAATTCCACTTACTATAGTTTTCTCAGGTCAAGCATGTATGTCTACATGTTCTTGACTCGCAATATATGTTACTTGAGTGGTCCTGAATCAGTGTGACAAATAGCAGATAGAGCTCAAGTATTACCAGGAGTCGAGATTGATCAGTATTCAAAGTGATTCCATGGGAGCAGTAGTTTTTGGAACATACGAGGAGATTTTGTCTTACAGTGGAATAGATTTGGATGAGCAGTATATATATATGTATGTATATATATATATATATATATATATGTATGTATGTATATATATATATATATATGTATGTATGTATATATATGTATGTATGTATGTATGTATGTATGTATATGTATGTATATATATATGTATGTATATGTATGTATATATATATAGTGAGGGATTGCCAGTGAAGTGTTTAGGTACTACTAGGCTGGTACAAGTGCTGAACCTTCATTAGGAGCCAAACCTGGTACTACTAGGTTTGTGATCAAAATTTTTTATCATAGGATCCCTATGAAGTAGGCATCGGCTGAAACACATCAAAACTATTGTGCAATTTATTCCCACAATATGTAAGATTCACCATGAGTGGAACAAGGGGACATTGTTATCTTCGGAACTTTTCAATGAGGTTTCTGATCATATATCCTATATACCAAGTTGTACATGATAAGAAAAGCATGCAGTAGAAACACTGGTGAATCGATCTGATTTATTAAAAGCCATAGGAATAACCCTTGATTAATAGAGTATGTGTAATGAAATCGCTTGTCCTACTTCTAATTTATAAAAAAATGTTTTAGCTTAGCTTGTGAAATATTTGTCATGATATTCCTGCAGATCACTTTGTTGGGAAATCTTGGGGCGACATCACATGCGTAGCGAAAGAATATTAAAAAGCAAAATCCTCAATTTTCCAAAGATGTGTTCGTCGTCGTACGAAGATTGATGTGCAAAATCCACGAAACTTAAAACTGCATATATGAAATATTGTGTTACCTAGGAAGATTGTATATCCCTTAATCCCTGCAGATCTCTAAGAGAGGGTGAAGGAGGTCAAGCGCCCTCCTCTCTAGCGGTGATCCACACAGCAGGACTGCGACACGTTCCTCAAAACTTCAGGCCTACTCTGAGGAGGAGAAAGAGAGGAGAATAGGAGAGACAACCAAAAAGTTCTAGTCTATGAACCACTAGTTCTCTCCTATTTATAGAGGTCCCTTATCAACTTAAACCTAATGGATCCTGTCCTATTGGGTATTGGATCTTCATCCAACTACCCAAGCCTCTTAGATTAGTGGATCTCTATCCAATAATCTCTCATGAGCTCTTATTGGATCTCATCCATAGGATCCAATAATTCATGGGGCTTATTGGATATCCAATAAGATAGGGGCTCCAGCAGATATCTCATATCTGAATCTTTGCTCATCACAACGTCTATCATATGTGTGTAACCCTCTAGGCTCAATATTGAGCTAGTTGTGAGTCATACATATCAAAACTCCTTCTGACTCATTGAAATATTATCTTCATAATAATTCACTTGACTCATCGACTGTTGACGTATTAGGCCACTACATCACAGTCCCCAGACGATATAGGGGAATCCAATCCATTGGACCTATCTGCCCTCAATTACCGTATACCTATAGTCTCTCATCCATCTAATATTTCAGAGATCGTATAACGGGCATGGTACTATCAGACTCATACAGTTTCTGCTCGAGTTTCGCTCTAATGGGATTCTCCCGGAGAACTCTCTCTCAATCCGAATGACCTTGGTTAGGGATTTGTTTGAGCAAAGAACACACGAGACATTCCTCTCATGACACCGAGAGTGGATGATCCTTTATCGATACTCAATAGTCATCGTAAGGTTGGCTACCACTCTTAATGACTGGTTGTGCTAGATCTGGAACATCTAGATCTATAAGTCCGATATCAAAGAGTGGAGTATTCATACAGGACATCATTGGTGTCTCAAGTCTAAGGATCAGATACACCACTAGGACTACGAAATCGCTGTCTGATAATAAGGCATCATCAACCATCCAGCATTTAGTAAGTGGATCAATCAGTGAACTCATTCCCCAATGAGTACCTGTACTGTATCCTTAGTGTCTCCTCACGAGCAGCTATGAGACCAACTGCATCCATCATATAGACGGGTATACAACACACCAGTCTGTCCGATTATCTCGATGTCCCTCTCGAGTAATCTATGATCGGGATTATTTAGGGTTTGTGTTTAAAGGTGAATCAATCATTATCGTGATCTCATCACGATTTGATTCTCATTGCACAGATTTAAGGACATCACAATATATATGTGTATATGCAACAATCAATATAAAGTGATAAAATACCAAAATATAATAAGCAAAAGGACTACGTGTCATCACTCACGTGATTGGTTTGTAGGACACCTATGACTAGCACATTTGTCGTATGCTGGAGAGTTTCTATCTACCATATTGCGATGACAGTTCCATTTTTTTGCATGCCTGTCACTAATCTTGTACAAATATCTGGCATCTTTTAATCATTTCTTATCAAGCCTTCATTTTAGCCATGATCGAAAACCTTTAGCTTATCATAAACATTCTCTTTATAAAATATATAGCAAAACTGGGTATGCTATTTTTATTTTTGCTATCGAGAATATCTTTGGACCAATGTTGCAAGTAGAGAAACAGTCAAATTTATTTTGTGGATTAAGACTGAACTATGCAACTGTAAGTTGACTTGTTCTTTCTCTAATTCTGCTGCAGGAGTTGGACAGGGTACTTTTTGCTGTGCCTCTACCTGAACCAAGGTATCAGCTTCGGAGGACAAGCTCAGCCCCCTTTTAACCAATTTCATATAAGTTTATTGGTTGGTTAGCGTATTGTTGTTGGTATCGTATGGAAGACATGGTAGCTCTCTGTTTAGCGTTCTTACTTTAGGGAGTGGGAGATCTGAATGGAGCTGCTGTTGAACTGTGGCTTCTTTGTGAGGAGGCTTAGTTCCAGTGACTGAGAGCTTTCATGGTTGTTTTGTAAATTGCAAGACTTAATTCTCTCTTTTTCCACCCCTTCAAATCTAGTAGCTAAAACCAAATTTCTGTGTGCATTGATATAGCTCTCTCGAATTTTGAAGCACAAAATGCACTGAATCGCTGCAACATTTTATGCACCACCAGATATTGGCTCTTTATACTTAACCCATTTTGTTGGGAGTAGCAATGATAATATCAAACTCGTTCAACCTGTGTTGGAAACCAATGGGTATGGGGATAGGGCCATAAGGGATGATATCATTTATCCGCCCTCCCGTTCCATCACAAATGCATTCGAGTTAATTCAGTTGGTAGAGATTTTGACTACTGATACTTTCAGTTTCGGAATTGAATCTCAGCCTTCATAACTGTTATTCTCTTCGGTAGAAGGAAATCATACAAGTTTTGTCATTATCTTATTGTTGGTGGTGCATCAATTCGTCAAAACTGACTCGATGTGACTAACGTTTCAGCAAGACATACATGTTCAAGTATTTATCGTGTTCTAACGATAAATACTTAATATTGACGTCAAGACTTTCTCGAAATTAGATAATGTCTAATGTAGAAGAATCTTCAATTAGATAACGTCTAATGATCATTATGGAAAATTGAGCATAATAAGTTCAGATATGATGTTAACACGACAATTGTTGATCGTTACAGAAATTTGAGCATTTTAAATTGAGATATGATGTTAATCTATATCTATTGATCGATAGTTGAATAAGACTGATTAGGATCCACTTATCAATCTAGTGAAAAAGATTCAACATATCACTTGTTAATATAACTAAATAATAGTACACGTAATTTCACATTTACATCCCCCAACCCCGTCGTCTCTATCGGAGACTCCATCTCTCCACTCCTTCCCACGTACTTTCCCCTCCTCGTACTTGTTTCTACCCCCACGTCTTTCTCAACCGACCGCCTAACGGTACAGCAAAGTACTCACGTCCCACAACACCAAGGTGGCGCTCATACACTAATCTACGGCTCCTCTCCTCCTTTGGAGGCCGGACATCAAGAAAATTAACATTTCAATTTCCTCGCCCTTTGATAATAGGCCCACAATAATTGATGCGCTCACTCACTGTGGATTACCAAATGATATAGTTCTCTAATTTAGACGAATAACATAATAAATTCATAGTAGTTTGTAATTGCATTTAAAAAAGGTGGCAACTTTGTAAGAATGGAAATCTCGATAACCACAAGTAGTAGGCTGGTTGCATGTACAACTTTTTTTGTGGCTATACCCATACAACCTTCTGTTTCATTTGGAATACCCACCCACTGTTGATTTCATATATAAGACAATAAGCTACCAATAACAATGAACAACACAAAAATAAAACCTCAAGATCTATTCTTTATTGATGACAAGGTAAAAAATTAATATTTACAATTCAATGCTCTTGCACATACATACTAACTATATCTAATAATAAATAGTATAATACTATATTAGTTTATACATCAATCACTAGCTATGGTCTCTTTATCCCAATTAGTATTTTTCCAGGGAGAGCCAAATAAATGAAAGGATGCTTTGTTTGGTGAAGAAACATATCATGAAAACTATAAAACTAATGATAAAATATAGAAAGAGGGTGAGAATCTAAAAGCTGTATACATGACTAATTTAGCTGCAATTGTCAAATTAAGTTGGAAGAGAGCAGATGCATGGTGAATAATAAACCACAATAGCAGCTTAAGTATATTGAATCAGATGACTTGAAACAGTCGAAAAAGCCATCAGAACTAGAAAGATCTCACCAGGACCTCAGTTTTGATACCACATTCGAGTTGGCAACTAACTAATACTGTTTGAGAAAGATGACAAGAAATCTCAACTAATGGTCGAATCTAGCAACAATTTGAAACCGGCGTTAGAACAATCAAAACAGTAGGAAATGCCTGCCAAAATAAGTGCCTGATTAACCATATTGAACCCTGATGGACATACGTAAACCAATATCCACTCACTTCTATCACTGTTCCCCGGGCATGCTCTTGATGATGTCCGAATCACCTAAAGCACATAAACAAATAGTAAAAATCTGGCAAATTAACAAGTAGGACATTAAGTATCATCCACTGGTGTAATTCATCAAATGAAGAAGATTAGTTTTTTGGTCAAACTAACATACCAGGATCGATAATGCTGAGACAGCAAACACGGAAATATTTGCCACATGCAGTTCCAAGATCAACATTACCTGAAAAGTGTGAAATTAGCCAAAAACAACAAATAAATTAATCGATCATAGCAAGTGGCAATCCATGCACAAACAAATTAGGTAATTTGTTCAATCAGTCTGTCATGGAACCACAGGTGTTTTTCATATAATAACACAAATGGTCCAGACATACAAAGACACATATTAGGCAATATCTATTGAAGCTTTGATGGTTTCAAAAAACAACTTAACTCACAAAAATAAAGAAAAAACAATCTACAAAACAAAAATACAAAATTAACATGAATTTTCAATCCCAAAACTAGGACATAAATTTTAAAAAAGAGTCATGAAGAATACTTACTTCCACTAAAATGATGTACTCCAACCTTTGCCAACATTGCATAATACTCGATTTCAGACTTGCGAAGTGGAGGGCAGTTATTTGCAATCATAACCAACTTTGCTGTTAAAATACAATAAGATATAGCAAGCTTAATATAAGAAAGCATAAATCGTGTAATGGAAAGATTGCAAGAAGTGGAACAGTAGAGATCAGAGATCTAACACATGTAGTCTGCAATTTCTAAATTACAAAAATCACTGGATGTAGAAGCAACATCAACAAGCTAAAAAACTCAAATTAAAAACACTTCATAGTATTCAGCAAGAAAAAATAAATAGTATATGCATGAATAAATATAGAACAGAAGAACAAATTAATATTCATAATGATTTCCAAATGCAGGCTAACATTGTTAACAAGCCATACCAAGTGAACAAAGAATAATGCATATGATGTTACAGAACCACATTAAAATGAGTCAACTCCTAAATATTGCTTCAAGTACAACGCCAACTGATAAATATAAAATACTTGCAAACAGCAAAGTACAGATGGGGATTACACAAATGAGGCAAAAGCAGAACTTCCCAATGCAACTTGGAATGGCCAAAACACTGAGCACTAATGAAGGTTAACTCATGAAAAAAACCTAAGTTTGGATTTACATGTTTCGGGTCATTTCATGCACAACCGTGAAACTGATGCAACAAAGAAGTATTAATAGAAAATCAACCATACATATTAATTACACATGGCATGATTTGAGATTAACCCCTTCTAATTTCTAGTGTTTAACAGAAAAAATAAATAGTGAAATTCCAATATCAGCACAAAATATTTTTATATACAAAGGTCATAGACTTATCCAATAATATTTTATAAACACCCTATAATAAATATCATAAGATTCAGCGAGTACATCATTTCATGCACTTAAGTTCCACAGTAACCATCAATTAAATTAAGGGAATTAGAATTATAATTACTTTCCACGCATAAATGCATGTTCCTCATTACAAATATACGGAAAAATTATATCAAAATTAAAAGGTGAAACCTTTCAATTTAAAAAAAGAAATATTTGCCTTCTACGCATTCCCAAAGATAAGCAAATGATCTAACGGATACGCATAATAGGGAAGTAGGACAACTTGATATGGGAAGCAGTATTCATCTCTTAGGCACAACTAAACAGCCAAAGAGCCAAACTCCAGTTCCGTACCAAATCCACATCGACGAATACCTCAAGCTGCAATCTCCTCCAAATCAAATCATTGCACCAAAAATAAGAATAACGCCCAAGGACGGGTTATCACCTTTAGAGCTCCGAAGGGACCTGAGGACCGTCTTGTAGCCGAGTGTGTACTTCCCGCTCTTCATCACGAGCGCGAGCCTGTTGTTGATGCTCTCAGTGCTCTTCTTCTGCGCCAATCGAAGAATCAAAACGTAGTGCAAGGAAATCAAGATCGGTCCACGATCGAAGACAGAGGCAGTATAACAAGAAGAAGAGAAGAAAATGTACCGCCTTCTTGACGGGCGCCATTGCTGAAGGAGATCCGTGCGCAGGCGTGCGCCGCTGGTGATGCGGAGGCGAAGGAACGATCTCCTCTCGCGAACTGGCGGCCGCGAAGAATCCACCTAGGGTTCCTCAGCTGCCTATATATAGAAAAAATCGGAATTCTAATTTACTAAATTACCCTTCATGGTCATTGGAGAGCCCAATAGGTGACCGTCCGTTCTCCCGTGATCAGCTTAATAACGGCAACGATTGTTTTAGACCTTTATAACATGTAAAGCGGGCAAAGAAAGTCGGTTTATAACAAGCCGTTATCAGACATCTCACCAATCTAGAGGAGATAATTAATGGCTATGATCTAATATACATGACAATGTAATGATTGATACTAGTATTAAATAGGTAATAATCTCATTTTTACAAGATACTAATTAAAATATAAAATATTATTTTTATGACTCAATCTCGACATTGCAAATGAGCGACATTTGTAGGGCTCGCCCATTAGAAGTTCAATTTAGTATGCTACTACCTGTTGGTGCAACTACTTGACCTAATTCTTGGTTATAAAATGAGTCTTCTATTCAACCTAACTCAGTCTCAACTCATGCCCAATAGATCTCTAATTGATTTAGTAAGATTACGTCATTATAAGCGGTTCTACCATCTGATCTAACGGTGCCACTGTCTAACATAACTCTGAGTCATTAAATGAGTCTTCTATTTGGCCTAACTTAACCCCAACTCAAGCCAAATGTGCCCCTAATTGAGTTAGTAAGGTTACACCCAAAACTAACTCAATTAAGATATAAACTACTTTGATCAAGATAATATGATTACAAGCTTGAATTCAATGTTGTTTGGCATGTTATCGGATTATCTGGCGCTTTTTTTGATCTTTCGACACATCGTTATCTCCTTCGGTGTATTGCCCAATCCATCGACATGTTAATCTTCCACAACATTAAATTTTCTTAGTGCAATGTATGATCCTTCTACCCTAATACTTGAACTCATAGCATTAAGTTATTTTAGTACATCGACCAATCCTCCGGCCAAACGTCCAATCTTTTAGCATGTTATACTCCGACTAAATGTCTAATTCTTTTGCTTCAATCGATTTACCTTTCCATTATCGAAGTTAGTCCTGTGTCACTCAAACTTTGATTAGATCACATATTAATCAATTGAACTCATTATTAAAATATGAGATTTAACAATACCACCACTACCCTTGGCGGTGCTAGTCATAGATGCCTTACAAGCCAATTACGTGAGAGATGACACGTGTGACATAATGCACTTTTTTTGCTTACAATATTATTTAACATTTTATCACCTAATATTACCTATTACATGAATATATATATATATATATATATATATGTATGTATATGTATGTATGTATATATATTATATATATATATTATATAAGAATAAATAAAAAATTAACTTTTAAAGAAAATAAATTAATAAAAAACTGATTGAAGGTATCCATCCATATGTCTTTTCAAATTTGATCTTTATTATTTATATTAAAAATAGGAGGGTTTTACTCACTTGGGAGGGATCCAAATGTAATTTTGCCCAGAAAAGAGGGCCAAAAAAAGGGGATGTAAGGCGGAGACATAAAAGCCTAACACATTACCAAGTAAAAAGGCACCTCCTTTTCTACGCTCTGCTATGATATGCTATCATGATGGTGAAGAAGCAGACGGGATCTTCTTGGAGGATAGCCCGAGTAAGTCTCGGCTTCTTCTCTTCTCTTTCTGCAAATGCGTCGCCTCTACTGTTCGCTTCTTCCTGTTGTTGTTGATGATGGATTGCCTCGGGGTTTGATTCCACTCGATTCGTCCTAGTTTTGAGCTGCTGGACGCCAGGAAGCGTTCGATTCGACCCGCATTGTGGGATTTGATTGCGAGCCCGTGAAGCCATGCTCTGCGCCTGCTCCGGCGAGCAGTACCGGTTCGAGGAGGAGCGGCCGCCGTCGCCGCCGGAGTCGCTCGCGACGAGGGATTTCTCCACCGGCGGCCTCTCCTCGAGGGTCGGCGGCCTCTCTTCCAGGGCCGGCGGCGACGGAGACTCCAAGCTTGACGATACCCAGGTCGACGACGTGGTCGAGTCCACCCTCAGGGAGACCCTCTCTTTGAACTACGAGGTCCTCCTTCCCCTTTGGATTTCACGAACTGTGGCCACCGTTTGATTTGCGATTCTCGTATCTGATCGAGGATGGCGTTTTGCGGCAGGAAGCGCGGGCGCTGCTCGGGCGATTGGAGTATCAGAGGGGAAACTTCGATGCGGCATTGCAAGTGTTTCAAGGGATCGACATCGTGGGCCTGCGGCCAAAGATCATTAAGGCCATTGCCGCTTGGACTCGAGCTCGGCAGGCTCGTCGAAGAGGAGAATGCTTGCAAGGGAATGTCATGTCTATCCACTCGGTTACTCTGCTTATAGAAGCAATGCTGCTCAAGTCCAAATCTTTGGAAGAGATCGGTCGATTTAAAGGTGACCCACAATGTTACCTAAGTATTATTATTTGCATATCCATGACATTGAAATCCTTAATTGTCTGAACACTTTGGTTTCTCTGAATGTTGAAGTAGTCAGCTTGATGTTTGATCAAATGTCATAATAACCTAATGCTGACAAAAATTACCTGAGCATCCGATTGTAGTTGCTCCTGGATATGAAGTGGTTTAGACTTTTGTGCATAGTTCTGCTGATGACATGATTAGAAAATTCTTTTATAGGATAATGATGGACCACATGAAGGATCTGTACATTACCAATATAATTTTGATTATGTATGCCTCTTGTAGCAAATTGGTATGCTGGCAAAATGAACCTTTAAAAGCTATTAAAACTTTTAACAAGCATAAATTGTAATATGAAATGAAATGCCAATTAATCCCTATCATACTCATTATTTGGAAGGCATAGTGGAGTCCAGATGAACCCAAGATGTCCAACTTGTCGTATAAGAGTGCTAAATATTTGGACAATGACTAGAATGTTTCTTCACATGCCATTAATAGACCTTGACTCCATCACAATCCCTGTAGCCAAAACATAATGATTATAGATTTTGATTTGTTGAATTTTACATAGTAAAGAAGGCATCATATACTTGTTTTATCATATTTTCTTAAGGAATTATTGAAAAATTTACTCCACTAGTGATCTGGTTTTTGTAACTGAGAGCTTGCCAGACATGCTTCCTCTGGTTTGAGTTTATCTTGATCTCATGCTTGTGTCCTTTCCAGTTTATGCTGATATGCAGCATTTTATATTCTGGAGTATGCTACTTCAAACTTGGATAGATGTCAGACCTGGGGTTTGGTTATTAAAGATTGACTTTTAAATGATTTGCAGTTCGATGAGAGTCAGTTGTACTATTTTTTTCTTTTTCCCTCTTCACAAGTATTAATCTTTTAACTCAGAATTGGAGTGCCAACTCTTCCATCCATCAGTATCTTTTTTGTGCTTCTAAAGTCTTGCTATGAGGCACATACCATGAAACTTGACATATATCCATTATATATATATATATATATATATATATATATATATATCTTATCTCATGTATTCATTCAATGAAAATTTGAATTATAGTTTTTTATTCATTTGACATAGATAAAAGAAAGAATTGAAAAACGTGAAAAAGTTCATTGTTCTTGTAATTTGGAATACTATTATTATAAAAAGTGATCATTATATCTTGAAAGACATTGTCGCTAAACCAATGCAAATAAATATATCTTTTTTTTTTAATTCAATCAAGTTATTTTCAACAGTAGAAATATAACATTCAACCCAATAATCTTAAGGCAAATTTATTCTCCTTTCAAAACTCATTTATTGAGTGTCAACGACGAATAATCTTGTCTCTACCCGTACTATTATGATTCCCATTGCTCATGGGAAAGTGAAAGAGGTTCACTGGGATGGATTTCAAGCGATGTTTGCGAAAGATGTTAGTTCTACCTGGTGAGATTCTTGGCCGAGGATCCTCCTACGATCAATGATGATGTGACTTACAAAAGTTGACAGCATGGAAGCACAATGATTTTGTGCAAAAATTATATCCTAAGTGGCTTGGACAATACATTATACAACATATATAACCCAATAAATTTTGTAAAAGAATTATGGGAGTCTTCTGATAAAAAATATAAATTAGAAGATGTTAGTTCAAAGAAATTTGTAGTCGACAAATTTTTAGATTTCAAAATGATTGACTCGAAGACAGTAATGAGTCAAGTCCAAAAACTTCAGATTGTTTTGTATGAGATAAATGCAGAAAAGATGATTCTATGTAGTCTTTTCAGGTGGTTACAATTATTAAAAAATTATAATTGGCTAGAAAGGCCTTCAAAAATTATCTGAAGTATAAGCGAAAAGAAATGAGACTTAAATATCTCCTTATCAAATTGAGGATAAAAGGAAAACAACCATATTTCAAAAAGTAAATCTATGTAGCTATATCGAGTCAAAGAAAAATATGGTAAAACCCAAGACGAGCAATCGGATAAAGTATTATGAAGTTAACAGGTGTGATAGCCAACCTTACAAAGGTCATTGAGTGTTAATAGAGGATTATTCGCTTTCGGTATCATAAGATGAATATCTCATTTATTCTTACTCAGACAAATCCCTGGTCATTCAGAGTGAGAGAGAAAGAGTTCTCCGGGAGAATTCAATTAGAGTGAGACTCGAGTAGAAACTATATGGGCTTAACAGTACCATGCCTGGTATATGGTCTCTGGGGTATTAGATGGATGAGTGATTATAAATATAAGATAATTGAGGACAGATAGATCCAAAGGATTAGATTCCCCTATATTATTTGAGGACTGCGGCGTAGTGGCCTAATACGTCTATAGTCGATGAGTCGAGTGAATTATTATAGAGATAATAATTCATTAAGCCAAGAGGAGTTCTGATAAGTATGACTCACGGCCAGCTCGATATTGGGCCTAGAGGGTCACATACATATGGTAGGCGTTACGACGAGTAGAGGTTCGAATATA
This sequence comes from Musa itinerans, assembly GCA_001649415.1. Taxonomy (NCBI): domain Eukaryota; kingdom Viridiplantae; phylum Streptophyta; class Magnoliopsida; order Zingiberales; family Musaceae; genus Musa; species Musa itinerans. The sequence goes on along the minus strand of LVTN01001936.1, from coordinate 13,391 downwards.
AGATATCTATCGGAACCCCTATTTTATTGGTTATCCAATAAGCCCATAAATTATTTGATCTTATGGATGAGATCTAATAAAAGCCAATTAGAGATTATTGGATAGAGATCCACTAATCTAAGAGGCTTGGGTAGTTAGATGAAGATCCAATACTCAATAGGGTAGGATCCATTAAGGTTAAGTTGACAAATGACCTCTATAAATAGGAAGGAACCAAACACCCATAGGCCAGAGGTATTCTTAGTTGCCACCTTCTATTCTCCTCTCATCTTCTCCTCCTCAAATAGCAGGCCTGGAGATTTGAGGAGCATCGTTGCAGCCTTGTTGTGTTGATCATCGTTAGAGAGGAGGACGCTTGACCTCCTTCATCCTCTCCTATAGATCTACAGGGATTTAGAGATATTTGATGTGTGGTTTTTAGTTTTGTAGATTTTGCACACCAATCTTCGCACGATGACGAACACATCTTTAGAAAATTTAGGGATTTTTTTTCTATTCTTCTGCTACGCATATGATGTCACACCTAGATTTCCCTACAAGATCTATATGAATTCAAGGATATACGATCTTTCTAGGTAACATAACTATCTTACACGTTGTTTTCAGTTTTTGCATACCAATCTACGCACGACAATGAACACCTTTTGGAAAATTTGAGATTTTTGTTTTATGTTCTTTCGCTGCGAATGTAATGTAGCCCCTAGATTTCCCTATAATGGTATTAGAGCCAGGTTATTCATGAGAAAGATTAATTTTAAACTCTGTGTGTTATGTTTTAGAGAAGCTTTTGATGTCAAAATCGTTGACGAAAAATGTGAGAGAGAGCAGCAATTGTTGTTGCCCTCGTAGGTTGGCCAAAGGCTACTTACAACCTTAGCCGAGAGCTCCCAAGGGACCTCACAGCCTGGCCACCTGCGTGTAGGTGGCCAGCTACCTACAGTCGGTAGCTTGCGAGCCACACGTAGGCAACCACACGGGTGGCGCCTACGAGCGACTTGCCCACAAGGGCAAGTGGTGCCCTCGCCCCTCGTAGTGGCCGCCGTCGGTAGGGTGGCGACGATTGCAACATAGCAAAGGGGAGGGAATTAGGTTTTTCTAGATAAAAGATAATTTTACCCCTCAGAATTTTAAAATTTTTAAAATTTATCTTCTTTGTCCAAATTACCTAAATACCCCTCATAATTCAAAAATTCTTTATATGACCCAAATTTCAGAAAATATTAGTTAATTAAAATTTAATTAACTATTATTATTTATCTAGTAGTCCTATATAATGATATGTACATGTGATGTATGATGTGGATGGATGATCATAGATCATGTGATGTGATGTATGTGTGTGATGTGATTATTATTATTATTGGGGCATGCGAGCCTTTAATTTTTTCTCATTTATTATCGGGCATGCGTGTCTGTGATTATGTTGTAATTACACGGTGAGATACAGTGGGAGCGTGAAAGTAATAGCGGGACCCACGAGACCGAGACGAACGATCGCGACACATGGAGATGCGTCGAGATGCCGATAGAACCGACGAGAATAAGATGGATAATCACAGGACATGGAGATGCGCTGCTACACACATAGATCTTAATGTGAGTAATTGGGGCCATTGGCTCGGGCCTGATCACATTAGGCTGGGTCCATGATCATCTAATGTTATTGCTCATGTGATGTATGATTTATTATACACATACTAGATATGTATATATATTTGCATACGATATATATATATATATATTAAATATGTATGTGTGTGATATATCCTAGGAGATCGAATCAAAATCCCCTATCTCGATAATATTAAGTCGGTAAATGTGAGGTAATTAGATTGACCTATGTGACCTTCCATCGTTATAGGTAGGAATTGATTCCCGATATAGGTTAAGTTGGTCGAGTCTCTCGAGGCTCACCTATATCGCGATTCGATATCTTGCCTTTGACATAGAAATGTCATCGGTGACCTGAGGACATGGTATGTGTAGTCGAGTCCCTCGAGGGTATATCACCAAATCAGACTCATCTTGTAATGATGGTGAAAACTTAACCGAATATCATGGTTGGTTGAGTCCCTCGAGGCCACGGTAGTTCGGAAGCCGAACAAGATGGGAATCGTAAGGAGTTGTGATTGACAAGAGTTGCCTACCTTTAGGGCTTAGTGTGATTGGTCGAGTCCTTCAAGGTTACACTAAGACACCGATTGGATCCAGATCTCTACTAGAAGTTTGTCGGAGACTTCCACTTCACGTGTTGAGGGTGTTGCATGACTCGCCAAATCCATTCTCTTACATCTTCGTAAATTGTTTGAGGAATAAAGAAGGACTCAACGATATGAAATATCTAAGAGTCTCTTCCGTGTTATGATGACTTAGGGGACACTAGTTCATAACCATATCCTAAAGATGATTGAGTGGATAGAGAAACTCACAGGTCTAGGAATGATCCTAGAGGATGACTTATGTATAGACCTTGTGCTTCAGTCCCTATCAGATTCTTTTTCTCAGTTCATAATTAATTTTAATATGAACAAGCTTAAGGTGACTCTTCTTGAGCTCCTCAATATGTTGAGGGAGACAAAAAGCACTATTAAAAATGAGAAGTCAGTTCTCTATGCTAGTGAGACCAAAAAGAAAAGGAAAGTAAAAAAGTCCCTTAAGAAGGACAAGGGCAAGAGCAAACCGGGTAAAGCAAAAGTTGCTAAGAAAGACTCGACAAAGGACAAAGACCAATGATTCCACTACGACAAAGATGAGCACTGGAAGAGAAACTGCAAGGAGTACCTTGCAAAGAAGGCGAAACAAAAGCTTAGAGAAGCTTTAGGTACATTCATGATCAGTCTCCATTTGTCTGACTCTTATAATAACACATGGGTATTGAATACCGACAGTATTTATCACATCTGTAATTCATTGTAGGTTCTAGCAAAGCCTAGGAGATTGGCAAGAGGCAAGATGGACCTTAAGATGGGCAATGAAGCAAGAGTTAGTGCTATTATTGTCGGTGAAGTCACTTTACATCTGTTTGGTGGAGCTATTGTTGCATTGGATGAATATTATTTTGTTCCTTCTATTATCAAAAATATTATTTTCATTTCATTTTGACAGTTAATGGATATAAATTAGTTTTTTAAGAATAATGGTTGTTCAATATTATTAAATGATAAGATTATCACGAAAGGAATATTGTATAATGATTTGTTTGTGCTAAACATTGCTCCACATATCATGAATGTAAGTGTGTCCAAGAGAAAACAAGATGAGGTAAACAGTGCATACATGTGGAATTGTAGGCAAGGTCATATCCATGAGGGAAGGATTCAAAAGTTATAAATAATGGATACCTAGATCCATTCGACTATAAGTCATATACAACTTGCGAGCCTTGCCTTCGTGGAAAATTGACCAACTCTCCATTTAGTAGAATTGGAGAGAGAGCCACTGAGCTATTGGAACCCATATATACTGATGTATGTAGTCCCATGTCAATTCATGCCATAGGTGGTTACTCCTACTTCATTACTTTTACTGACGATTTCTCAAGGTATGGATATGTGTACTTGATGAAGTATAAGTCCGAGACTTTCGAGAAATTCAAAATGTATAAGAATGAAGTGGAGAACCTAACTAAAAAGAGTATCAAGACTCTTCATTTAGATCAATGAAGTGAGTACTTGAGTACTGAGTTCACATAGTTCCTCAAGGATTATGGGATTCTGTCCCAGTGGACACCTTGTTATACACCTCAGTTCAATGGTGTATTTGAGAGGAGGAATAGCACACTGTTAGACATGGTGCGGTCCATGATGAGTTTCGTTGACTTACCTATCTCATTCTAGGGATATGCCCTAGAGACCACAACTAACATTCTGAACAGAATTTTAACTAAGTCAGTAGTGTCTACACTATATGAGATATGGAAAGGGAAAAAGTCCGATCTTAATGTTATTAAAATTTGGGGCTGCCCTGCCCACATTAAAAGACACAACCTCGATAAGTTAGAATCCAAGATGGAGCGGTGTAAGTTCGTAGGATATCCCAAGGAAACTTATAAGTACTATTTCTATCATCTCGATGATCAAAAGTTCTTTGTAGCTAAGAGATAGATGTTCCTTGAGAAGGAACACATTCTTGGCGGAGATATTGGGAGCATGATAGAGTTGAGCAAGATTAGAGAACCTAGCTCAAGCACCACTCCACAGCCCTAATCATACAAGTTCCAACTTTACGTAGGTCCGACAAAATATCCCATCATCCTTAGAGAAATGTGAGAAATATTAGAGAAGGGGATGTTGAGGATATTAATCCTCAAACTTACGATAAGGCTATTATAAGTATAGACTCCGGGAAATGGTAAGAAGCTATGAATTCTGAAATGAATTTCATGTACTCCAACAAGGTTTGAAACCTAATGCACCCAAGGGTATTGACCCATTGGTTGCAAGTGGATCTTCAAGAAGAAGATCGGAGTAGATGGGAAGATAGTGATCTATAAAGCAAGGCTAGTGACTAAGGGGATCGTCAAAGGTAAGGTGTTGACTATGACGAAACATTCTGACTCGTAGCCATGCTAAAATTCATCTAAATTATGTTGGCTATTGTGGCACACTATGATTATGAGATCTAGAAAATGGACATGAAAATCACGTTCCTCAACAACACCCTCGAGGAGGAGGTGTATATGATACAACCTGAGAGATTCGTGTCTAAGGAAAGCCCAGATAAGGTGTATAGATTGCTTAGGTCCATTTACAGACTGAAACAAGCTTCATGAAGTTAAAACATAAGATTTGATGAAGCGATCATACCTTATGACTTTGTTAAGAATGAAGATGAGCCTTGTGTATACATAAAGATAAGTGAGAGCGTTATCACATTCTTGGTGTTATATATGGATGTCATTCTAATAATTGGGAATGAGACCCACTAATATAAGAGGCTTGGGTAGTTGGATAAAGATCCTGTAAAGAATTTTGGGGGTGACATCACATGCGCAGTGGAAGAACAGAAAACAGAAATCCTTAAACTTTTCATACATTATGTTCGTCATTATGCGAAGATTAGTGCGTAAAATCCATAAAATAAAAAATTATGTATATAAAAGATTGTGTTATATAGGGAAATCGTATATCCCTAAATCCCTACAGATCTATAGGACATGGTGAATGAGGTCAAGCGTCCTCCTCTCTAGCGGTAATCCACATAGTAGGGCTGCGACGATGCTATTCAAATCTCCAGGCCTACTATATGAATAGGAGAAGGGGAGAGGAGAATAAGAGATGGCAACCAAGAGAAGCTTTAACCTATGAACATTTAGTTCCCTCTTATTTATAGAGGCCCTTGTCAACTTAACCATGATGGATCATGCCATATTGGGTATTTGATCTCCATCTAACACCCAAGCCTCTTAGATTAGTGGATCTCTATCCAATAATCTCTCATTGACACTTTTTGCATCTTGTCCATAGGATCTAATAATTCAGGGGCTTCTTGGATATCCAATAAGATAGGGGCTCCAGCGGATATCTCATATCCGAACATCTACTTGTCGTAATACCTACCATACACATGTCCATACCTTGAGAAATCATCAGTTAAAGTAATAAAGTATAAGCAACCACCTATGACATGAGTTGACATGGGTCCACATACATTACTATATATGAGTTCCAATAGCTCAGTGCCTCTATCTCCAATTCCACTAAAAGGAGAGTTGGTCAGTTTTCCACAAAGGCAAGGCTTGCAAGTTACATATAACTCATAGTCGAATGGATCTAGATATCCATCCTTTAGCGACTTTTGAATCTTTCTATCATGGATATGACATAGTGTACAATGACATAGTATGCATTATTCACCTCATCTCATTTCCTCTTGGACATACTCACATTCATGATATGTGGAGTAGTGTCTAGCATAAACAAACCAATATGCAATGTTCCTCTCGTGATGATCTCATCATCTAATATTATTGAACAACTATTATTCTCAAAAACTAATTTATATCCACTAACTGTTAAATATGAAATGAAAATAATATTATTGATAATAGAAGGAACAAAATAACATGTATCCAATGCAATAATAGCTCCACTATGCATATGTAGGGTGACCTCGCCAATAGCCACTATAGTAACTTTTGCTTCATTGCCTATCTTGACTTGAGGTCCATCTTGTATCTCGCCAATCTCCTAGGTCATGCCAGAACCTGCAATGAATTACAAATATGATAAACACTACCGGTTTCCAATACCCATATGTTATCATAAGAGTCTAACAATTGGAGACTGATCATGAATGTACCTAAAGCTTCTTCAAGCTTTTGTTTCGCCCTTTCTACAAGGTATTCTTTGCGGTTCCTCTTCTAGTGTCCATATTTGCCATAGTGGAAGCACTGGCCTTTATCCTTTGCCAAGTCCTTTTTTGCAACCTTTGCTTTACCCAGTTCTACCCTATTGAATCTCGGATTTTGATGATGAAACCAATCGATATATGTTTATGTTTTAATCTGTATTTTGAGTGACGTAGGATGCTTCGATCAAGATGAGACAATTAAAGCAGGAAAAATCATGTTGTGCCGGAGGAAAACATATAAGAAGATTGGACGTCGGGCCGGAGGAACGGTCGACGTATCGACAGAAGGCTTCGGACCGTGGATTCAGGCATCGGGCCAAGAAGAGCAGATATTACGCCAAGGATATCGAAGTTGCAGAGTCAACTGGTCGATTGGGCAATAGGCCGCAAGAGAGGACGATGCGCCGAAGAATCGGACGAAGCGTTGAGGGACCAATAATATGTCGGACAACTTGATTAATACTTAGTATTAATTGTATAGATCGAAGTATGTTTTTACATGTGCATAATTAACTATGATAGCAAGGCATGAAGCAAAATGAAGTCCCGGAGTCAAGGACGCGATTTCGTTAGGAGTTCGAGAGTTCGTCGAAAGTCCGGACGTTCGTCGGAAGTTCTAACGGAACCAGCCGAGAAGTCTCGGAGCTTGACAGAGAAGCTCATTGAAACTTGCCAAGAAGATCATCGTGAAGTCTAGGAGCTTGCCGGGAGTCCGCCAGAACATTGCCGAGAGATCGTCGAAAGTTCGTCGGAAGATCACCGGATGAATAGACTTACGGACTTGTTTTAGCTCAAATTATGTCTTAGATTTCATAGTTAGCACATAATTGGGTTTGGATTTGGGCCAACCCAATTAGGGGTGAACTAGGCCCATGTAAGGACTATGTTGGGCCTAATGAGAGGCCCAAACAGTGCCCCAAGAAGTCTCACCATCGTGGCATAGTGTTCGAGACTGTGTCACGCGGTGGTATTGCTAGTCTGGGCGGTTGTACCGCCCCTAGCAGGGTGTTAGGCGGTGGTACCATCCAGCACTGCCCCCCAGGCGGTGGTACCGCCAGACCTGGGCGGTGGTACCGCCCAGGGCAGTGTTAGTGTCAGACTGACACTGGGCGGTGTTACCGCCCAACGCAAGTGATGGTACCACCCGTGCCCGAGAAACTCGGGATGGGAAAGTTTTAGGCTCCAAGTTTGAATCAACTTGAAGCCTATAAATACCCCTCTCATCCCTGGTTAAAACACACAAACACAAAGAGTTTAAAAGTGAAGAAACGCTATAAAAATGTCTTGTGAGAATCCTCCTCAAGCCTAAGTGTTAGAATTATGTAAAAGAGGAGTGTAAGTGCTTGTAAGGGTTGTCTTCTAAACCCGTGAAAAGGAGAAGAGGGGTGTAAAAGGTGGTTGGTCTTTGCCTATTGAAGGAAGACCGATAGTGGATGCCGGTGGCCTCGATGGAAGAGGAATCAGCAGAGTGGATGTAGGTCACGACGACCGAACCACTATAAAAATCTAGTTTGCGTTTCCTTTGAGCACTTTACTTTTCTAGCAAACTGCCTTCTCATTACTTGATACATTCTTCTATATGCTTTCAATCTAAGCATCTTTACAAAACCAGTTTTATCGAAATGAAATTTTTTTTGAAGACGTTATTTTACCGCTACACTAATTCACCCCCCCTCTTAGTGCCAACCTTGGACTCTCGAACCTAACAATTGGTATCAGAGCCTCGTGATTTCTCAATTGGTTTATCACCTAAGAGAAATGGCTCTTTTCGGCTTTCAAGAGGGTCACTCTCTCATTCGTCCTCCCTTTTTCAATGGGACGGACTACACTTATTAGAAAACTCGAATAAGAGTTTTCTTGCTTTCGTTGGATTTGAATTTATGGCACATTGTCGAATCCGATTTTAAAAGGTCTTCTCTTCCAATGACCCACTAATCTAAGAGGCTTAGGTAGTTGGATGGAGATTCTGCAAAGAATTCTGGGGGTGACGTCACATGCGTAGTAGAAGAATAGAAAACAGAAATCCCCAAATTTTTCATAAATTATGTTTATCGTTATGTGAAGATTGATGCGTAAAATCCACAAAATAAAAAATTACGTATATAAAAGATTGTGTTACATAGGGAAACCGTATATCCTTGAATCCCTACAGATATGTAGGATATGGTGAATAAGGTCAAGCGTCCTCCTCTATAGCGGTAATCCACATAGTAGGGCTACGACGATGCTATTCAAATCTCCAGGCCTACTATATAAATAGGAGAAAGGGAGAGGAGAATAAGAGATGACAACCAGGAGTAGCTCTAGCCTATGAACATTTAGTTCCCTCTTATTTATAGAGGCCCTTGTTAATTTAACCATGATAGATCATGTCATATTGGGTATTGGATCTCCATCCAACACCCAAGCCTCTTAGATTAGTGGATCTCTATCCAATAATCTCTCATTGGCTCTTTTTGCATCTCATCCATAGGATTTAATAATTTAGGGGCTTATTGGATATCCAATAAGATAGGGGCTCCAACAGATATCTCATATCTAAACCTCTACTCGTCGCAATACCTACCATACACATGTCCATACCTTGAGAAATCATTAGTTAAAGTAATAAAGTATAAGTAACCACCTATGACATGAGTTGATATGGGTCCACATACATTACTATATATGAGTTCCAATAGCTCAGTGGCTCTATCTCCAGTTCCACTAAAAGGAGAGTTGGTTAGTTTTCTACAAAGACAAGGCTTGTAAGTTACATATAACTCATAGTCGAATGGATCTAGATATCCATCCTTTAGCAACTTTTGAATCCTTCTATCATGGATATGACATAGCGTATAATGCCACAGGTATGCATTGTTCACCTCATCTCGTTTCCTCTTGGACATACTCACATTCATGATATATGGAGTAGTGTCTAGCATAAACAAACCATTATACAATGTTCCTCTCGTGACGATCTCATCATCTAATATTATTGAACAACTATTGTTCTCAAAAACTAATTTATATCCACTAACTGTCAAACATGAAATGAAAATAATATTATTAATAATAGAATGAACAAAATAACATGTATCCAATGCAATAATAGCTCCACTATGCATATGTAGGGTGACCTCGCCAATAGCTACTGTAGTAACTTATGCTTCATTGCCTATCTTGAGGTTCATCTTTTATCTCGCCAATCTCCTAGGTCATGCCAGAACCAACAATAAATTACAAATATGATAAACACTACCAGTATCCAATACCCATATGTTATCATAAGAGTCTAACAATTGGAAACTGATCATAAATGTACCTGAAGCTTCTCTAAGCTTTTGTTTCACCCTTTCTGCAAGGTATTCTTTGCGATTCCTCTTCTAGTGTCCATCTTTGCCATAGTGGAAGTATTGGCCTTTGGCCTTTGTCCTTTGCTAAGTCCTTTTTAGTAACCTTTGCTTTACCCGGTCCACCCAAGCCTCTTAGATTAGTGGATCTCTATCCAATAATCTCTCATTGGCTCTTTTTGCATCTCATCCATAGGATTTAATAATTTAGGGGCTTATTGGATATCCAATAAGATAGGGGCTCCAACAGATATCTCATATCTAAACCTCTACTCGTCGCAATACCTACCATACACATGTCCATACCTTGAGAAATCATTAGTTAAAGTAATAAAGTATAAGTAACCACCTATGACATGAGTTGATATGGGTCCACATACATTACTATATATGAGTTCCAATAGCTCAGTGGCTCTATCTCCAGTTCCACTAAAAGGAGAGTTGGTTAGTTTTCTACAAAGACAAGGCTTGTAAGTTACATATAACTCATAGTCGAATGGATCTAGATATCCATCCTTTAGCAACTTTTGAATCCTTCTATCATGGATATGACATAGCGTATAATGCCACAGGTATGCATTGTTCACCTCATCTCGTTTCCTCTTGGACATACTCACATTCATGATATATGGAGTAGTGTCTAGCATAAACAAACCATTATACAATGTTCCTCTCGTGACGATCTCATCATCTAATATTATTGAACAACTATTGTTCTCAAAAACTAATTTATATCCACTAACTGTCAAACATGAAATGAAAATAATATTATTAATAATAGAATGAACAAAATAACATGTATCCAATGCAATAATAGCTCCACTATGCATATGTAGGGTGACCTCGCCAATAGCTACTGTAGTAACTTATGCTTCATTGCCTATCTTGAGGTTCATCTTTTATCTCGCCAATCTCCTAGGTCATGCCAGAACCAACAATAAATTACAAATATGATAAACACTACCAGTATCCAATACCCATATGTTATCATAAGAGTCTAACAATTGGAAACTGATCATAAATGTACCTGAAGCTTCTCTAAGCTTTTGTTTCACCCTTTCTGCAAGGTATTCTTTGCGATTCCTCTTCTAGTGTCCATCTTTGCCATAGTGGAAGTATTGGCCTTTGGCCTTTGTCCTTTGCTAAGTCCTTTTTAGTAACCTTTGCTTTACCCGGTCTATCCTATTGAATCTCAGATTTTGATGATGAAACCAATTGATATGTGTTTATGTTTTAATCTGTGTTTTGAGTGATGCAGGATGCTTCAATTAGGATGAGACAATTAAAGCAGGAAAAATTATGTTGTGCTGGAGGAAAATATGTCAGAAGATTGAACGTTGGGCCGGAGGTGTTGGGAAATCTTGGGGGCGACATCACATGCACAGCGAAAGAACAAGAAAACAAAATCCCCTATTCCCAAAGAGATGTTCGTCGTCGTGCGAAGATTAGTGCATAAAATCCGCAAAACTTAAAACCACGTATAGAGTAGATTGTGTTATCTAGGGAGATCGTATATCCCTGTCTCCTTACAGATCTTTAGGAGAGGGTGAAGGAGGTTAAGTGTCCTCCTCTCTAGCGATGATCCACACAGCAGGGCTGCGACGACGCTCCTCAAAACTCCAGGCCTGCTTTGAGGTGGAGAGGGGGAGGAGAATAGGTGAGGCAAGCAAAGGCTTTAGCCTATGAGGCTCTGAATCCCTCCTATTTATAAAGGTCCCTTATCAAACCCTAATGGATCCTGCCCTAGTGGGTATTAGATCTGCATCCAATTACCCAAACCTTTTAGATTAGTGGATCTCTATCCAATAATCTCTCATGGGCTCTTATTGGATCTCATCCATGAGATCCAATAATTCAGGGACTTATTGGATATCCAATAAGACAAGGGCTCTGACGGATATCTCATATCTGAACCTCTACTCATCGCAATACCTACCATATGTGTGTGACCCTCTAGGCCCAATATCGAGCTGGCCGTGAGTCATACCTGTTAGAACTCCTTCTAACTTAGTGAATTATTATCTTTGTAATAATTCACTCGACTCATCGACTACGAACGTACTAGGCCACTACACCGTAGTCCCCAGACGATACAGGGGAATCCAATCCATTGGACTTGTCTATCCTCAGTTACCGTGTACCTATAGTCCCTCATCCATCTAATATCCCAAAGACCGTATATCGAGCATGGTGCTATCAGACCCATACGGTTTTTACTCGAGTCTCGCTCTAATCGGATTGTGGTCGAGTCAGCAGTAGTATCTTGCTTGGAACTCTTCCAGCATACTACTCCTCCATTCAAGGTGTACACATACCCCGAATTCGACTTGCTATCATTGACATCAGACTAAAAACTCGAGTCTGTGTAACCTTCAACCTTAAAGCTACTATCTCCATATACTAGTAAAAGATCCTTAGTCCTTCTCAAGTACTTAAGGATACACTTTACTACTGTCCAGTGCTTAAAGCATGGATCTGCTTGATACTTGCTTATGGCACTCAGAGCATGCGCTATATCAGGCCAAGTACATAGCATGACATACATGATAGACCCTATCGTTGAGGGATAAGGTATTATATCCATGTTCGCCCTTTCTTTTGGAGTCTTTGGGGATATACTCCTAGAAAGTGATATCCCATGTCTCATCGGTATGAGACATCTCTTGGAATTTTTCATGCCAAACCTTTTGACAATGGTTTCTATGTACCTGGACTGGGACAAGCCAAGCATCCTCTTGGATCTATCTCTATAGATCCGAATCCCCAAGATATAGGATGCTTCCCCTAAGTCCTTCATGGAGAAGTGTCTAGATAACCAAGCCTTTACTGTGGATAGCATTCCTACGTCATTCCCGATTATCAGGATGTCATCCACATATAACACCAAAAAGGTGATAGCGCTCCCACTTACCTTCCTGTACACACAAGGCTCATCTTCGTTCTTAACGAAGTCATAAGATCTGATTGCCTCATCAAATCTTATGTTCCAACTTCGGGAAGCTTGCTTTAGTCCATAAATGGATCTAAGCAACCTA